>PVJH01003556.1:0-121926 GCA_004026705.1 Nesogale talazaci | reverse complement strand
TCGTGGTGTTCGAGGCCCAGTAAATCTCGCCCGCCCGACCGGGGCCTGCGGCGGCCGGAGGATAAATCTGAGCCGCCCGGGTCGCCGCCTCTTTCTGTTTGCTTCTGGGTTCGCACGTCAATTAACTCGGTAATTGGATTTGAAGAGATGTCAGGAGATTATGGAGGGGGAGCCGAGAGCGGCGGGGGTGTGGAGGGGGGCGGGGGGCGGGGTGGGGGGGCACGACGGGGGAGGAGGCGAGACCCCGGGAAAGGCCAGGGCCCAGGAGGCTTCTCGCTGCAAAAAGCCTCGCCGGATCCTCGGGCGACAGCCCGCCCTGGACGCCCGGCGCCTCCTCCGTCCCTGTCTGTCCTCCCAGACGCTTGAAGCAGACGCGTGTGCTTCCGACACGAATCCGTGTCCCAGTGTTCATGTGTTGCTTCCTAAGAGACAATTCCTCCAGTTCACCCCATCGGACCCGGAGATTTCTCAAAAAAACAAAAAAAAACCCCAAAAAACCTGGGGGTTTCCAGAACGGAAGGCCGAGACTTCTGGTACCCTTTTCCCAAAGAGGCAAAACAAGACATTTCCTCTTAACCTCCCCTCCCCCCCACCACGACTTAGAATTCTAATTTACAATCACAATGGCCTTCTGCTTAAGGAAAACGCTTTTATCAACACCTTTTCACTCTTCCACTTCCACAGAGGCTGACTCAAATACCCCAGTTACCAAGAGCCTAAATGCAGCCAACCTCAGAATAGATGCTTCAAGACATCCCCCCTTCAGGAACCTGAGATCCCAGAAAAGGGTAGGCCTAGCTCCTAGGAGGACAGAGTCTTGTCTTTAATATTGGGGTGTGTGTGTGTGTGTGTGAGACAGAGAGAGAAGAGAGAGAGGGGAAGAGGAGAGAGGAGAGAGAGAGAGAGAGAAGTCAGCGCTGCTGTCTCTTGAGATGATTTTTCTTCCTGGGCTACATAAAATTTTAGACAGGGATGGAGAAGGTGGTTTTTAAAAAGCAGGTAGAAGAGCCAAGATCCATGCTAATGATTCCAAAAAATTATGAAATTGGAGGCCCAGGTAGGACACAAAGACTGTTCTGCCAGGCCACCAGGTGTTGAAGAAGCCCTCGGGAAGGACACCAGCAGGCACCTCAACTGAAGCCCCATGGAGAGGCTGCCTGGGTTAGAACAGAAGCTGTAGCCTATCTTCGAGATGCAGAAAGAGGGGGGGACGAAGTCAAAGAACAACCTGAGGGGTCCAGCAAACAAAAGTCAGCACGCTGCTACAGCCAACCCTGCACACTCTTTCAGAGAATTGTCCTTTGTCTGCTTCCTCAGGAAGGCAAGTCCCACCTACGAAGGAACAACATGGATGAGCTGGGCAGCTGTGACCATCCTCTGCCCTTTCATGTGACCTGCTTCTAGCCTCTTGAAAGTGTCCTTCCAATCCACATTCAGAAATGGTTTGGACCCTGCCTTTCAACCACCACCTGGATTGGGCTATAAGGAAGCATGCCCACTTAAACTTAGGAGCTGGGGCACGGGCTCACCAGGGGCAAACCTAAATCTCGGTCAGGATCCTTTCTTCTGCAGCTGTCTCTACTCCACATCGGCCACACCTTTCACTAAGCCATCAAAAGCTTCACACTGAACGTCTCAAAAATGACACTCCTCTTGGGCTGAGCCCCGGGGGTGTCGTGGTTGTGCGTGGGACTGCGGCCCACTGGGACAGAGGTTCAATTCCAGCAGTGGGGCTGGAGAGCAGTGATGCCCCCCCCCAAAAAAAAACCATTAAAAAAAATGACACTCCCCTTATGAAGGACAATGACGTGCCACGCTGCCCTTGCGACTACAGAAAGGTCAAAGGTGAGAGGTCGGAGATCACCATCAGCTTTCCCACCGGCGAAGGCGGGAGGAAAAAGCAGGAGACTTGGGTGGCGTAGAATTCGCTTTACATCCAGTGCGGTCACCTATTCGTTGTGTAATGAGAAGAGGCTGAAGACTTGAGACCGCCATCAACTGTCACAGTGAGACAGGACAGGGCCAGCTCCATTACTCAGTTCTTCATTCTCCCAATCCATTGTATAGTCAGCATGTCGGGAAATCAGAATGCCTGGGTTCCGACCCTGATTCGCCCATTTACTAGTTTTGCCCTGGGGGACTCCCGTCAAGTGGGACTGATAATAGTACGTTTATAAGGTTGTTGTTAGGACGTCATTAATTCGTGTAAAGACATCAAGACAGTGGCCAGCGCACCAGAAGTATGGATTATAACTCACTACCTTGAATGGCACAAACTGGCAAAAGGTAGTCACCCAGGCCTGCACCCACCATGATGCGTGACTTCCTCACGAGTGACTAAAGAAAGAAGTGAACACTGCCTTGAAAAGACCGTGGTCTCTCTACCTTGATCATTCTAAAGACCCTTTCTGCCCCAAATTTGCCTCCTCCTATCTTTCAGCCTGCAGGAACGAGGTTCTTATAGAAGTGGTACACCCGGAACCACTATGTCATTGGCTAGGGAAATCAGTTCTTTCATTCATTCATCGAATGCTTCGCTGCCAAGCAGCATGGTTCGTCAATCCATCAAACTTATATTGAGGGCCCATTATGTGCTCAACATTTTTATAGGCCTTTATCAAGCCGTGAGCACATTCCCTTATTAGCTCCTCCAGTAAAGAGTACGTGTGTGTGTGATCTGTATTATCTATATGTACATCTATAGGTGCATCTATACACATATAAAAAATCATTTATCTTTGCACCCGCGTTAGCTAACACAATTCCAGGCACATGGGAATTCATGAAGTGTCTAGCGAATGAACACACGGATAGCATAGGGTAGGGAAGGGAAACAGAAATATGGTCCCTGCCCTTAGTTCGGTGGAGAAGACCAGAGGACACAAATGAAAGTAGAACAAGGCAAGACAGTCACGTGCATGTGTTAAGACGCCAGTTGGAGGTCACGGAGACTAGGAAGAGACCCAGGGAAGGTAGGAGGAATGCTACAGTGGAAGGAGTCGGGTTAGAATAATGAGAATTTAGGAGAGAAGGTGAGGGACGTTCCTTGAAGGTTGCAAGAGGAACAAGAGTGATGGCTTGTGGTTCAAGAACAAAGACCAGACTCCCTTGATAATGAGATTAGCCTGTGCATTTGAAAAATAGAACCCATGTGTGTTGGCGACTGTGTGCATCTCTGGTCCTATTCCCCGGGATCAGGAAACGAGGTCTGGGCTTTGTATTGTCTTCGATTATTCACACCTTTTCTTCCTTTTCCTTAAGCTGAAAGCCAAGAATCAAAACAGTCACCAGCTGCTCCCCTCAGCAAAACAAACAGATTGTAAAAGCAATTACGCCATTACCATTTCTCATTTATCTGCACACAAGACAGTTCACTCTTACCGTTTCTCCCACACGGTCCTAGCCTGAGTTGGGATTATTGCTGCCTAGATTATTATAAATCCCTTTCACTCACATACGCTCCTGCCAGGAAGCATTACCTTAAAAAGCTTCATGCCTTCCCCCCTGCCTCCACAGATACTTTGAGGGAAGGATGGTGGTAAATAAGAAGGAAATCGATATGAGCTAAGTGGTGGTTATTAATACCAGGTGCTCTGCACATATTAGCTTATTTAATTCTCGCAATAAGCCTATGAGATGAGTAATACTACAACCATTTTATAAGTGAAAGGAGCCCACTGGAACATTTTCATGTTAAGCACTCTGTTGGCGAACCAAGCAGTGAGTGGTTCAAACCCACAAGCCACTCAAAGGGCAAAAGATGTGGCACTCGCCTTTCATAAAAGATTTCTAGGGGCTCAGCCCCGGTGGCGCAGTGGTTGTGTGAGAGACTGCGGCCCAAGGGGTTGGCGGTTCAAATCCAGCAGCAGCTCTCCAGGAGCAAGGCTGGGCTTCCTACTCCCACCAGGGCAGTGATGCCACACATTAAAAAAAAAGAAAAAAGGGGCTGAGCCCCGGTGGCGTAGTGGTTGTGCACGGGACTGCGGCCCACTGGGATGAAGGTTCAAATCCAGCAGCAAGGCTGGGCCTCCTACTCCCACCACCAGAGGGCAGTGATGCCCCCCCAAAAAAAATGACAAAGTAGAACTGAGGATGGAAAGCGAAGGGGTCAGGCTAGAGGCGGTCCAGAATTCAAAAGATAACCACCCCTAGTAAGATGAAAAGGGCGTTTTATGGCATCCTTCTTAGTTGTGATTGATGACATTGAAATATCTAGGCATTTGGGATGGGGGCCTCTAGTTTTCCATCTTGTGGGCGCCGGCCTGCTCATCTCACTGCCAACGCTCTTTTTCCCTCCTGCCTTCCCCACGCTGGTCTTGATGCCTAGAAGGGTGGGCTTTGAGTCGGTTCGACCCGGTTCCCTTACAGCCCGTGTTGTGAAGTCAGAACAAATCTGTCTAAACGGCGGAATGGTAACCATTTGGGGAAGATGACTCTTTGAAGCCCTGGGCTGGGAGAGGCGCCAGAGGAGTCTCCGAGGCCTGTTGCGGGGAGAGCGGGGGCGGTCACGGTGTTCCAAGGGCGGCGGGCTAGCCTGGGCCTGTTTCCGAGAATCGATGCCATCCCGGAGTGGCATCGGGTTGGTTTTGATGCAGCCGTGTAAGAGATGTGGTTGCTAAGCAATGAGTCTGCGGCCCTTGTTCTCCAAGAGGGAGATGACGTTTCTAGCAGGTATCCATTTGTCATGTTCCCACTTCGATGCCCATGCCAGCGCACTGGCATTTCACAGAGTCAGGCCCACGCAGGTGTGACTTCGTCCACCGTGACAGGACCGGGAAGAAGGTGTTCCAAGTCCTGCTGGCAAGAACTCAGGGACGAGCTTGCCCCGCAGCTGCCGGCTCTGCCGGTCCCAGCTTCCCAAGTCTATCTTTCACCTGGCATCTCTTGTTCCCCCCGGAAAAGATGATTTCTTCATGCCTGCCCGTCCACAGCCGCCACGCCTGGAAAAGGTGTAACCGACTGACGTGGTCATCTTACTGTCTCCCCTGCGATGCCTCTGGCCTTCCACTCAGGAGTCTGAGTCGGTCTCTGTGAGGAGCTCGTGGGAAAGGTTCTGGTTCTCGGATGAATTTTGATAATCTTAGAATCCATGAAGGCCGGTCCGGTGGTGTAGGCAGGGCTGGAAAATAAGAACTGAACCAGGAACGTCTGGATGAGAGTTTCCATGTTGTTTTATTGTGGAGAACATGAAGCGAGGAAAGCCCCACAAGCGGTTAGACGCATGACAGCAGGAGTGACAAGCTGGGGGGTGGGGGAGGGGGGGTGAGTCAGTCTAGGGCAGCGGTTCTCAACCTGGGGGTCGCAACCCCTTTGGGAGTTCAAAGGACCCTTTTGCAGGGGTCACCTAAGACCATCAGAAAACACCTATTCCCGATGGTCTTAGGAACCAAGACACTGCTCTTCCATCTTCTCCAGGCATGTCCGCCCACATGCAGATACACCCACATACGGGTACCCATTGTGAAGACTGTTATTACCTATGCTACACCCTGCTTCAAGACAGAGTTTCCTTAATTTGTCTTTAGGAATAAATATTTCACAAGATATAATTACATATGGCTTTGTGATGAGTCGCTATGCTTGAATGATGGTCAATTTTTTTGTGTGTTTTTTTGGGGGGCATCACTGCTCTCCGGTGGTGGGAGTAGGAGGCCCAGCCCCACTGCTGGAATTGAACCTCCGTCCCAGTGGGCCACAGTCCTGCGCAAAACCATTACGCCACCGGGGCTCAGCCTGAATGATGTTCAATTTGTAACAATGAAAATACATCCCGCCTATCAGATATTGACAAGATGATTCATAACCATAGCAAACTTACAGTTATGAAGAGCAATGAAAATAATTTTATAGTTGGGGTTCACGGCAACATGAGAAACTATATGAAAGGAAGGTTGAAAAGCGCTGGTCTGGAGGACAAGGCTCCTAGGGAGTGAAGCCCGAGCGGATGGTTCCCAGAAGCTGGAGGTGGAAGGGCAGACCAGCTTGGGAAGAGGCCTGGCTCCTCCAATGACCCTGGCCAGCAGACTGCGCACCCTCTTAACCTTCACACCTCCCTGATGTCCTGTGGTGGTCATGTATTCGTGATGTCAATTTCATGATTGGGATGTAGGGGTAAAGTCTAGCCTGTTAATCTGGAGAGAGCCAATGAGGCCTCCGTGTGGGCATGGCTTTCTCCTGAAAATTCTGAGAAATCTCACGATATTTCCCAATCGGAGAAAAGAAACTTGACTCTCAGTCACATGGATTCGGTCTACGGACAAGACAAGATGACAGCAGGCTGACCGATCCTGATTCCTGGAGACTAGAGGAGCCAAAGGAGAAGCCACATGGACTTGCCTGATGGAACCAGACCTCTGGAGCCGGAGAAGCCACAGAGAGACCCCTGCCAGCACGGAGATGCTCCCACCGCCAATGGATACTGCTCATGGACCCTGAACCCTGGAAACGAGGAACCATGGAGAGAGCCCTGCCAGCGCCGGGACACCTCTACTGCATATGCTTCGTGAGTCAGAAAGAGACTTTATAGACTGGTATTGAACATATGGGCTAATATCAGACTTATAACTTTGGACTGGACTGGGTTGGGATGCTTTCTCAATGTTCCATTCCTCTTGTACATAAACCTTACCCTTATATCCTTATGCGTGTTTATGAATTTGTTTCTCTAGTCTACCAAGACTAACGCATGTCCCTTCTGAGCTTTACCTACTTCTCTCCGTCCTCACCATCCCTGGGGCACTCGGACCCCACCCTCTCCTCTCTGGATGATGACCCCAGCCCCCTGTAAGCACTCTCCCTGCCAGGCATGCGTGCTTGCGTGCGTGCGTGCATGATGGGTATTGTCAAGTTGGTTCTCATTCAAACTGCAGTGAAAAAGAAGCAGACCCGAGACGAGCTGGACCAACGCTGTGGCTGCAGCAGTGGGCTCAAATATTGGGAGCCTTGTGAGAATGGCACAGGGCCGGGCAGCGTCCCCTTCTGTGGTGCTGAGTGAGGGTCGCCATGGCCTGGGACCGATGCGATGGGGTATACCACACAGGCAACAGAGCGACTCCCCCGCCGGGTCTTGCACTCTCCTCATAAATGTGATAGTTAAGCTGATTGTTGAAGCCACCGTGCCAGTCCAACTCCTCTTCCAATGACCCTCTTCTGGTTTCCCTTGGTAACCTGTCCACATCACGTGAGACGCAGTCTTACCATCTTTGCTTCTAAGGGGCACCCTGGCTGTACTTCTTCCGAGAAGCGACTGTTTGCTCTTCTGGCCATCTCTGTTCCTGCCGAGAGTTCCCTTCATTCATTCAAGCCCACCAACTTTATATGGGCAAAGGTTCGCTATCATTCACTGTTGACTTACCCGAATCACTCACAGCGTGTTCATTGCAAGCCTCGTGTCTACCAGGCCCTGTTTTGAAGGCTGTGGGTAGAGTGCTCCCTCTTCCCGGGGAGCTTGCCTTCCTTCTAGTTGGGGGGAAGGAGGCGGGGAGTGGGGGACGGACAACACAAAATCAAAATGTGAGACGTGCTAAAATAAGAGAAGAGGAGGTAATGGTGAAGAGCTCAAGTGGTCAGAAAAGGCCTCCCTGTGGAAGGGCTGTTTGAGATGAGAGCAAAATGAAATGAAAAAGACCCAGCCAAGGGAGAGGTGTGTGAGTGGTGTTCCAGGCTGAGTGGGAACAGTCTTGGGTCAGAGTGCCTCTGAGGTCAGGAGTCTGCACTAGTGTAGCTGTGTTCTCATTTCCTAAGAGTACTGGAAATCTTTTTTTTTTTTTGGCGGGGGCATCACTGCCCTCTGGTGGGAGTGGGAGGCCCAGCCTTGCTTCTGGAGAGCTACTGCTGGATTGTGGTCCAACCCAGTGGGCCACAGTCCCGCACTCAACCACTACACCATCGGGGCTCAGCCCGAGTACTGGAAATCTGGTGGGACGTTTTCAGCCGAGAAGTTGTCAAGTCTGCAGTTTAAAAGGTCATGGAGTCACTCGTTTTGTGGAAAGTGAGATGTGGGAAAGACCAGAATGGGGCCAGGGAGCCCAGTGAGGAGGCTACTGTGGTGACTGAGCCAGAAGCCTCAGCATCTGGGACTATGGTGGATGTTGGGAATGGTGAGCGTGGGCAAATGGGGGACAGCGTTGGATTCTCCGGGCTCGCGCGATGCCTGGCTGGACATTCGATGAATATTTGATGAATGAATTAAGAATTAATTAATCCAACCAAATGAGAACTCTGCTGGAACTGAAATCATCCATCCCTTCAAGCCTCTGCTCAAATTCCAGCCCCTCTTCACACAGGAATGGATACCTGCCACTAACAAAGAATTAGTACTAGAATGTATGTATTTGTTAATTCTTAAAAATCAATAGGGGGATGATAAATGACCTACTAGGAAAATGGACAAAAGGCATACATGAATAGGCATATCACAGAAGAGGAAACATGAATAGCCAATAAATATATGAGAAGAGGCTCAATCTCATTAATAATCAGAGAAATACAATCCAAACCACCATGAAATTCCATTTTATACCCAGCAGATTGACTAAATACTAAGTGTTAGCAAGAATATGTAGCAACAGAAGCTCGTATACTTTAATGGGCATAAATATTGGAAAACAAATTGACACTGTCTTGGAAAATGGAAGATATTCATATTCTACAACCCAATAATCCCTTTTTATATCCTGAAGAATCTCTTACTCATGTGTACAAGGAGACATGTAAAGACATGCATAAAGCAGCACTGTTTGTAAGGCCAAAAAAAACAACAACAACCCTGGAAACAACCCAAATATTCATTGACAGAGGAATGACTCAATACACTGATGAATTATTATACATCCATGTGCAGGGGCAATGAATTATTTAATGTGACTCTTCTAGCCAAAGCCTCTAACTCCCACCAAATGACTTTTCTCTGCACGGGTCTGGCACGAAGGTGGTGGAGATACGGATAAGATTCACTTGTGAGTGATTGCAAACAAGATTTCCCTGGAGTGGCATCTTGCTGTGTATAAAATGAGCCCTCTCAGAAGCAGGAGCAGGGGTCTCATTACCAGCAAGAGTCACAAGTGGATCTTGTGCTCTGAACCAGAGATCCCTGGGTAGTGCACCTCCTGAATCTGAATGTCAACGATATCACTAAAGAAGCACCAGCAGAATCAGGAGCCAGAGAGCATGGAGCAGTGTGATGGACTTCCCAACCCACGCACCAAGTTAAATGCGTTTGTGCAGGAGGCTGGCTTGCAGAGTAGGGTGCCTCTGGACACTTAATTGGGGAAGTTGGGCTTACTGATCCATAGAAATGGAGCTGCATGCTTACTGGAGTGGGGGAGTGTCTCTGGATACTTAATTCAGGGAGCTGGATTTGCTAACCCACAGAACGTGAGCAGAATGCATGGGTTGAGGCTTATAGCAGAGGGGTATGCCCCTTTGAATATCATTTATCAGACCTGAAACTTTGTAACCTGTCCTGGCAAACAACTGCTCTGAGCATTTCTCCCTGGCATTACAACTTGTTAACATCCTTAACAAACCCTTCATGACCAAATTGTCTGTGAGTTCTATGTAGCCATCACAATGGATATTAGAACCAAGAGAGCTTAATAGAGAATATTAGAAATTAAAGAGGTGAAATAAAGAACACTAATGAATGAACGCAATGAAAATGAATAGACTACGCTTCTGACATCAACATTGCATTGGGGAAGTCTGCTGCACAAGACCTCTTTAAAGTGTTGAAAAGCAAGGAGATTACTTTGGTAATTAAGGTACACCTGACCAAAGTCATGATATTTTATTTTTTAGTTTAGTTTTCTCGATCTAATACTCACATATCATACACTTCCATAGTTAAATCGCTTTTGAAAAGAGTTATCTATACATCATCACAATCCGTTCCAGTGCTCCCTCACTCCCACATATTCATTGGTTGCTGCCCAACTCACACCACATCCCAGATAAACAATTGTATCAGTTATTCTGTCTATGCATCGGTCTTGGGGCAGAGTGATGCCTTGTGCCATTCTGACCTGTACCTTACGTTGTCATTACTGATGTTGGACACCAAGCTCTTTTTGTGTTTGTTTTGACCATGGTATTTTCTTTTTTTTTTTTTTTTGTTTTTGGGCATCACTGCCCTCTGGTGGTGGGAGTAGGAGGCCCAGCCCCACTGCTGGAGTTGAACCTCCGTCCCACTGGGCCGCAGTCCCGCACACAACCACTATGCCACCGGGGCTCAGCCCGACCATGGTATTTTCAATGGCCTCATAGGCATGTAGAATTTAGACACTGAATAAGTCAGACTGAAAAAGAATTGATGCACTTGAATTGTGGCGCTAGCAAAGACTATTGAAACTACCATGGCCTGCCAAAACAAGGAACAAATCTGTCTTGGAAGAAGTACAGCCAAAATGCTCCTTAAAAGCAAGGATGACAGCATTTCATCTCATGGACTTTGTACATGTGGTCGGGATGTCAGCAGTCCCTGGAGAAGGAGGTCGTGCTTGGAGGAGGAGAGAGACAAGGTGGGGGGCACAGTGACTGCAACGATGGGCTCAAACATGAGAACCTTTGTGCAATGGCCCAGGACCGGGCAGCGTTTGATCCTGTTGGACCCAGATGGGATCGCTATGAGTTGGGATGAGTTGTCCGTAGCCTCTGACAACGCCTACATCCATAAGGAATGCTTGTGGCACTGTGCTTAGGGCACTCAGCTCTGTAGCCAAAAGGCCAGGGATTTTAACCCACCAGCAATTCCATGGGAGAAAAGCAACCAACCAACCAGGTGCTCTGGTCCTAGGAGACTATCGGGCAGTTGACTTTGTCCCATAGGGTTGCAATAACTTGAAATCAATCAGGCAACACACACCTACATTAACAATCATAAATCTGAGGAAGATAATATTAAATGAAAAGATCATGTCAAAGAAGTGTACAAACCTTGAAAGGGAGAACAGATTGCAAGGCTCTATATAAAGCCTCCTCTCTGGGATGGACAGCAGAGAAGTGGGTGAGGGTAGACATCCAAAGGTGTAAGATATGACAAAATAATAATAATTTATAAATTATCAGGGGTTCATGGGAAAGGAGAGAGTGGGGAGGGAGGGGGGGAATGAGGAGTGGATACCGAGGCTCAAGTGCAAAGCGAGTGTTTTGAGAATGATGAGGGAAACAAATGTACAAAAGTGCTTGACATGGGCTTAGCCCCGGTGGCGTAGTGGTTGTGCGCGGGACTGCGGCCCACTGGGACGGAGGTTCAATTCCAGCAGTGGGGCTGGGCCTCCTACTCCCACCGCCGGAGAGCAGTGATGCCCACCCCCCAAAAAAAAACAAAAAAAAAGTGCTTGACACAATGGATGGATGTGTGCATTGTGATAAGAGCTGTACGAGTCTCTGATAAAATGATTTTTTTAAAAAAAGGAAAAGAAGTGTCCTATTCCCACCACCGAAGAGCCATGATGACCCCCCCCAAAAAAAAGAAAAGAAAAGAAGTGTACAAACATGCTAGGGTAGTCATGCAGGCTGAACAGGTGGGAAAGGGAAAGTGGGAGTAGACCACAAATGCATGCAGGTGTGACAGAGTCTGTCAGCAGATGTGTGGTTATGTTGGCTCCATGACTCTGGTGGAGCACACACAGGACTGAAGTATGGACACTTCTTGGAGCCAAACACCTTGAGGCCCCCTGGGTGGGGGCATCAAGACCACGGCTTTGAGGACGCCGGGGTCAATTGGCATAATACAGTTCACACAGACAGCGCTCTGGATCCTAATGTGGTGAGTCGGGACGGGAGTCTTAAGAGCTTGTGAAAAGCAATCTCAGGTGCAACTGCTGGTCTCGCCCATCGAAAGGGAAGAAAAATGATGAAATCCGAAGCTATGTGGAAGCAATTAGTCCACATGGACTAATGAGTCACGGAAACACTAGCCCCCCAAAGAATGAGCGGGGGCCCAGCTGCCACGACCGCAAAAAAGGATCGTATTAGAGTTCCCCGGATAGATCGAGAGGAAAATGCAGAAAGCACCCAAAATCCTCAAAGGAGACCTATTGGTTGGATAGGGACGGGTGGGATCCTCAGGACGATGCGATGGCCTGGACCCTCAGGTCTGCAACGGAACTCTCTTCTGTGTGAGGGTCCCTATCCAATTAAGATCAAAAGGGCAGCATTTACCCAAGGACCACGTTCAAAGGGTTAGAAAGGGAGGGATGGAAACAGAAAGCACGGGGAAGAAACAGGGTCCGTGGTGGACCTTGAAGGGATGGCCATAGAGGAGCTGAACGAGAATATGTACAGATTGTTGAAGGGAAGACAACCGTCGGCTCTGTAAGCCTTCATCCAATTCACAATAGAAAGGTTTCTCCTGAAAAAGTCTACAAACACTCTGAGAATGATTTCTTTTTAAAAAGAAAGAAAAGGGGGCTGAGCCTCGGTGGCGTAGTGGTTGTGCGCGGGACTGGGGCCCACTGGGACGGAGGTTCAATTCCAGCAGGGGGCTGGGCCTCCTACTCCCATCACCAGAGAGCAGTGATGCCCCCTCCCCCCCAAAAAAAGATGTACGAACCCCTAATAAAATGATTTTTAATAATAGTAAAAAAAGAAAATAAGGAGAAAAAAAAAGAAAGAAAAGGGAAAAGACCAGAGGGAAGGAACCAAAATAGACAGCAGGTGGCAATATTTGGGAGAGCAGGGGAACTAAAAAATGATAAACAAAATTCAAGAGGCTGGAGATGGGCTTCTTAAAGGAGAAGTAAAACATGGGAACCGGGCTGAACCCCAATGGCACAGTGGTTGTGTGTGGGACTGCGGCCCACAGGGTTGGAGATTCAAATCCAGCAGCAGCTCTCCAGGAGCAAGGCTGGGCTTCCTACTCCCACCAGGGCAGTGATGCGGAAAAAACAAACACACAAACAAAGTTGGGAACCTTCAGTAGTACCGGAATGTTGTTTTTTAAACCTTTTTTTTAAAACTGGGGGGATGGCTTCATGGGTGTCCATTTTATTATGTTTTATCATCTACTTAAAATATATCATTTAAGAAAACACAGTGGTTGTTTTTTTTTTGTTTTGGGGGCATCACTGCCCTCTGGTGGTGGGAGTAGAAGGCCCAGCCTTCCTGCTGGATTTGAACCTCCAACCCAGTGGGTCATAGTCCCGCGCACAACCACTATGCCACCAGGGCTCAGCCCCAGATATTTTTTTAGCGTGTGTTTTTTTTTAATGCTTTCTTGATGCTTGTATTCCCAATACCTAGACTAGCATCTGCTGCATAGTAGAAGCTTAATAAATGTATGTGGATGAATGACTACACTTGCTCTTAGCCAAAAAGCAGAGAAGTGATACATTGCTTATATTTTTTTATTCAACTAATTATTTTTCATTTTTAAGAAAGAAAACACCTAGGGGCTGAGCCCCAGTGGCATAGTGGTTGTGCACGGGACTGCTGTCACTGGGTTGGAGGTTCAAATCCAGCAGCAAGACTGGGCCTCTTACTCCCACCACCAGAGGGCAGTGATGCCCCCCCAAAAAAACAAAAAAAGAAAGAAAACACCTATCTAAAATTGATTGTGGTGATAATTGTACAACTCTTCTTGATGTGATTGGACTATTGAATTGTATGGTATGTGAATTATATGCCACTAAAATGGTTTTTTAATTTTTTTTTTTTGGTTTTTGGGGCATCATTGCTCTCCGGTGGTGGGAGTAGGAAGTCCAGCCCCACTGCTGGAATTGAACCTCCGTCCCAGTGGGCCGCAGTCCCGCGCACAACCACTACGCCACCGGGGCTCAGCCCAGTTTTTTAATTTTTTTTTTTTTTTAGGCATCACTGCCTTGGTGGTGGGAGTAGGAGGCTCAGCCTTTGCTCCTGTGAGCGGGAATTGAACCTCCGTCCCAGTGGGTCGCAGTCCCGCGCACAACCACTATGCCACCGGGGCTCAGCCCCTAAATTTTTAAAAAATAATAAAGCCCCTAACTTAATTATGGTGCTCCATTGATAAAGACCAGGTGGGAATCATCCTGAGTCCGCCATTCTGATGATTCAAATAATCTCTTAAATCCTGCTGCACATTTCTAGATATTTGTGTGTCTTAGTGAATTCACCATTTTTGTCTTAAAAAAAGCACCACAAGTGGAAAATGTTAGCAAACAGAAAAAGCGTTCTTTCACAGTTCATGAGGCTGGATGTCCTGTTCAAATTCAGGGTGCCAAATTCAGGTGCTTATTTTTCTATGGGCTCACAGTTTAAGAGGAAGGTCTCCTCTCAGTATGTGTGGGCCCAGTGTCCCTTGAAGATCTCCATGTGTCCTGGGACCAATCTTTCCCTGGGTCTAGAAGGTTCCTAGCACAGAGGCCCTGGGTCCAAAGAATGCATGCCACTCTAAGCTCTTCTTTCTTGGTGGTTGTGTTCGTCCGGGTTGACTAAAGAAACAAATTCACAGACAATCATATGTGCGTACGTGAGAACTTTATATCAAAAAGGAATTGTACATTAAGAAAACATCCCAGCCCAATCCATATCAAGTTCATATTACCCCCAAAGTCTGATATTACTCCATATGTCAATACCAGTCCATAAATTCTTTTTTAGACTCACACAGTGACGCAATGACGCCAAAGGCAGAAAGATCACAGGCCAGTGGGTGGAAAGTCCTGTGGATCCAGTGGTGGGTGAAGCATCTCAGTGCTGGTGCGGATCTCCATGTGGCTCAGCGCCAGGGCTCTGGCTCTATCCGTGTCATCCCATGTGGCTGATCAATAGGAATGTCTCACAGGGTGTATCTGGCCTCCAACGGCCTCTTTATCTCCAATGTACCTCCAAATGAAGTCATCGAGCTGTGACCTGATTGACAGGTTAAACGCTACCTCTCCACTCTTAATAGTATCAACTCGACACCAGATTAGGTAACTACCACAGTGGTAGTCAGGGTCCTTTCTCTCTGTTTGATTTCATTTCCTCTCTTTTAAGATAAAAGGTGAGGTGGGCCACATGCTAGGAAAATTTCCCTTACATCCCTTCAGAGCAATGATATTATTAAGGGTGTTGCATGTCACCTTACTCCCCTCACGTCAGCTCCTGTTGTGGGGAGGGGTCTATCACTACAAAATCGTTAAACTGCATCAGGACACCACTGGCGAAAAGTTGAGAATCATGGTCCAGCTAACCTGACATACACTTAAGCTGACACAATTTAATCCGTGATGGCTTTTTAAATTGATGAAGACAAGGAACAGCGTTTTCTCTTTTTTTTACTCCCATTCACAATTTGTAGCATAATACCTAATACAGTGTAGATGCTTAGTAAATATTTATTGATTTATTGGCGCCACAGGAGGTGAGGGCAGACTAGGAGTGTCAGATTGATGCTACTTAATACATATTGAAGGCTGAAAAAGAAAGTTGTCATCTTCTAATGCATTCTTATATTTTATGAACATGGTTTCCTCAACGTCACATGATGAATTAAGAGTATCCCCAAATCTAGGAGTTCCAGGTGATGCAAATGGTTAATATCCTTGACTGGTGAAAACTTAGAGGTTCAAATCCACACACAGAGACCTTGTAAGAAAGTGCTAGTAATTACTGAGAAACATATGGAACACAGCTCTCTGACACAGAGGAACGTGATGCCCTCAAATCAACTCTAAGGAAATTGATACTGTTGTTTTGTTTGTTTTGTGTGTGTGGCATCACTGCCCTGGTGGGAGTAGGAAGCCCAGCCTTGCTCCTGTAGAGCTGCTGCTGGATTTGAACTGTCAACCCTGTGGGCCGCAGTCCAACACACCACCACCACGCCACCAGGGCTCAGCCTGATACTGTTTTTTATCCCCAAATCTAAACCTCAGATCTTGCTGCTCAGCGCTCAATATATCGTCACAATATATCTCAACACCTTTTTTTTTTTATGTTTGCGTGTCTTCCTTAGCATGGAAGCCGCCATATAGCAGGGACTAACGCTGTTCACATAGAGCTTACTTATGGCTTCTGCATAAATTTGTGGAATATACACAAAGGCATCCTATGAATTCAGACGAACTTAGCTTCTTCCTCAATAAAGAACTTTCTTGCTCATCCACCTGCCATGGACTTTCCCACTGATCTCCTGATCTGGTGCAACAAGGCAATCCCAACTCCTGCAACCCCATTTCACCTGGGTCAGACTAGGACTGTGCTTCAGAGGGGTCTGTAGCTGCGATCTCATCACTAGATCTTTCTCCCAAAGTCCTCTGGTAGGCGTAAAACACTAACCTTTCGACAAGCAGCCACGAGCTTTGCTACTTGTATGACCTCAACCTAGACCCTGAAGAGTCTTTGTCTGCGTCTGTCTACTCGCTTCTCTGTCCAGGAGGAGGCCGGTCAATTCCGTAAGGAAGCTCACAGTCCTGCCGTCCTGACTTAGCAAAGGAAAGTAGGAAGTCCATCTGTCAGGGCCCCTTCATCCACAACAGCCCCAGGAGCGTGAGACTGACAATCCTCAAGACATAGAAGTGCTCATGCTGTAAGAAAAGTCTTATTGGTAGTGCAAAAAAAGCAAGGCTCCAACTTTTATTACGTTTCCGGCTTGCAGGAAGAGAATCTTGGAAAATGCATGAAAAGAACCTTAGTGATTACCTACTCCTATTGCTGGCATTTCCAACTGAGGCAAACAGAACTAGTTGATAGCAGGTTTGGTACTAGCCCAGAGGTTGGCAACATCAAACCTTGCGAGAAATGCACCCAAAAGTTGTTTCATCTTAAACCACTAACAGACAAGCAACAACAGCCACAACAAATATCCAACCAATGTGGCATGGACTCATACTGGCCCTATAAGACAGAGTAGGACAGACCCACAACATTTCCAAGGAGGGGGTGTCTATGGAAACAGACTGCCCCAGACTTTTCCTGAGCAACGAAAGGAAGGTTTCAATGGCCACCTTTTTTCTGTGTGTGTGTGTGTGTGTGTGTGTGTGTGTGTGTGTGGCATCACTGCCCTGGTGGGAGTAGGAAGCCCGGCCTTGCTCCTGGAGAGCTCCTGCTGGATTTGAACCATCAGCCCTGTGGGCCGCAGTCCAGCACACAACCACTAGGCCACCAGGAGGGCTCAGCCTATGACCCCTTTTTAAGTCAGCAGTTCGACTGGGCCACCATAGAATTGAGCCATTGAGAATGCCAAATAAATGAATTTTTGCCATTTTTCCCTTTGCATTTCTGTTTCTCCATCATAAGTTTCTCTCATTACTTGGGGGTTTCAAATTAAACTGAGGCATGCCTGAATGAATCTCTTGATTTTTCTTCTCCCAGCTACTGTGTTTCCCGTCTAAAGGCAAACAAACATAAGCCAATCAAGATTCTTTCTTGGTGACCTTTGTAGAAAAGAACACTTCAGAATTTCTATATGGAAGCTGCTGACCCTCCCTCCTAGCCCATCCAATCAATTAAAATGAGTCTCTGCCTCCCTCCCCACCGGAAGGTTTTCAACCAATCCTGAGACAGAAAAGACCCATCTCATTTCACCGTCATCGCTGTGCAGGGAGTTGCTACCCAGTCAGAATCTGCCACTAGCAGTCATTAGGAGAACTGGCCAATCAGGCCAACCTTGTTACATGGTCTGGTAGCAAAAGAAAGGGGTTGATTGGAAAGGCTAGTTCTGACTCCACACCCTTTCCTTCCCGGGCCCAATCTCTTCCTCCGTGAAATGAAAGAAGAATTTATTACTCCTCAAGATCATGGTTAGAAACCTCCCCAGATGCTCAGCCCAATCGTGTTATAAGTTTCGGGGTTTTCACATTCACCTATCCCTCACAGACCCCCGACCCTTCCCTCTTCATCTAATTCTGTGCTTCAGAGGGCTTAGCAACAGACGCCCCAAGGATTCTCAGCCCTCCCCATGAACTTAAGCCACAAACTTGTCAAATAATCTGCCTTTGCATAATTTAGGTAGGTGGAAAAGTTCAGTGATAGTTAACTCGGTGGCAGGAGACATCGTGGCCGGCAACTTGCAAGAACAATCCATCTATCCAAGGAGCAATGCAGAACGGAACTGCAGTACTCGAGGATAATTGTTGCTGGCATTGATGGACTCTGACTGAGTGTCCGACGTGCGGGTGGCACCTTGGTTACTTGGTCACCTAGGACGCTAACCGAAAGGGTAGCAGCAGGGACCCGCTCCCCGCGAGGGTGGGGGTGGGGGGCAGATGCTGCCGTCTGCTTCGGGGAAATCACAGCCTCGGTGACCCTACTCTCTCCTGCAAGGTCGCTGTGAGAGGAAATAGACTTGATGGCCAGGGGCTTGATCGTTTGGTTATTGCTACGTTACCCCAACACTCACCCCGGCATAAGCATCTTTATTATCCCCAATTTACAGACCAGCAGATGGATTTAGAGGGGCCAACCACTTGCCCCCAAGGTCACAGAGGTGTGGGAAGGTGAATTCGGGGCCCACTCTGGCCGAGTGGAAGATGATCGCAGGCTGTGACAACTTTGGGGTGCAGCCGGCGTCAGCTTCCCCCCAGGCCCTCTGGGGAAGGTTCTTTGGGGACAGTCAGGGCCGCCTGTGAGGGGTCTTCAGTCGGTCGTGGTGATGGCGGCTCCCGGCCACGGAGGCCAAGTGCAAAAGGGAATTCAGGTCGCATGTCCCCTGCGATCCTGTCTTTGCCGCTGCGCTTCCTGGTAAATACCTGTTGATTGATGGCCTCCCCGGGGCTCCAGCTTCCTTCCTCAGCTCCCCACCCTGCAGTCATCAACCAGAAAGAGAGAGAGAGAGAGAGAGAGAGAGGAATGTCAGGGCACCTTGGGAGGCTGCGGACGGAGCTGGAATCTTGGATTTAGGAAAAGTGGGGGGTCTCCCCCCCCCTCTTCTCGCGCCCGCATCCTCCCCCGCCCCTGCAGAAGCGCAGGGCCATAAAAATGCAGATGGAGGTTCGGTGTGAAATAACGGGCCCATATAAATCCCTCTGCCGCCCGCCTGCAAGATGGATTGGCCGCATTGAAATTCCTCCGCGAGGATAATTAAACTCGGGGCCTCATCCGGGCAAAATTACATTGCTGTAATGGCGTCGCTCGGGGTCCCGGGAAATTGCTCCGTGGGCTTTCAGCGGCGGTTTTTATCGCCGGCCGGGGTGTGCCTGGCTGCGGCTCGCCTCTCCTCCGGGACCGTAAAGCTGCTGCCGTGATTTATCCTCCCCTTCTCCCAAATCCGATTAAATGGAGGAGCTCGGGGCCGGGGCGCCGCGGGGCCCCGGGGCCGGGAGGGGGCGGCGGGAAGGACGGGGCCAAGGAGGGGAGGACAAACGGCCCCTCCGAGGGTGGCGGATTTGGCTTTATTTACAGCCGTGGCTTTCTTTTTATTTATTTTTTTTTTATGGGGGTTTAGTGAGCTTGTCCTGTCTTTCTCGTGCTTCCCTTCGAGCGCGCCGTCCTGACCCGACGGCGGCGAGGGCCGGCCCGGGTAGGCCGGGCTGTCTGTCTGTCCTCTTCCTGCCAAAGGACGCGCCAGAGCCTGCCTGGGACGCAAAGTGGTTTAGAGCGAGACGGGGTCGGGAAGCCTCGTCCTTCCTCCAGAAAAGGGCACAAGGGAGAAGGCAAAGAGGGGGGGCTTCCCTGGGGTGCCACTGATCCTCGCGCCTAGGGAGCTGGTCCCCTCACTGCAGGACACAGGGGCCCCATCCTCCGCCTGCCCCGGGACTCAGAGAGGGTGCTTGGAGCGTAAGGCATTCTTTAGCTTCTGCACTCGGGCTCCAGGAGGCTGGATCCGCACCCCCCCCACCCCACCCCCCAAAAATATTGGACCACTGGAATAAGGGATTGGAAAACAGAAGCCACCAGAAGCAGCTGGCGCCTTTTGTCCACTCCACCCACGGGATGAATTTCTCATGCAACAATGGCAGGGTCTCCGGGGGGCGACGGGAGGCAAGCGTCCAGGGGTTCCATTTCACTCCCGTTCCATTTTGGACAGTGTATCTGCATCTCGAGTTAACACCAGTTTTCTGGGTAGATTTTTTTTTCTTTGCACGTGACTGCGCATGCTCGGAAAGGGGACGCGGATGCCAACTGGGTGCCGACCGACCGCACGATCGGCTTTGCCTGCAGTCTCTCCTCTCAAACGCCAGGTGGAGCGACGGGCCCGGAGGGAGCCACCGAGCCGGCGGGTGGCGCTGTAGCGCCCAGACCCCGCAGTCGTCGCTTTGAGCCCTTCTATCCCGCGGAGCGCCTCGTTGGCCGGGGCTGCGCATGCGTGGAGCCTTCCCTCCCGCTCTCCCCGCCCCCTCCCCTCTCTGTCTTCTCTGCACTAGGAGCAGGTAAGGCCTTGCGGCCTCGCCGCCCGCTTTGCGCCGCGCACGCGCGTGGGGCGCCCTACCTCGCGCGGCCGCTTCCCAGGCCTTGACTTTGCATGCGCTCACCCCAGTCCTCGCGCCCGCCCCAGCTCCCGGTAGGGCCGCGCCTGAGGGCTCCCCCTTCCGCGTGTCGGTGACCTCCAACCGCGCGGGCCTGGCGCCATCTTGGGTCTCCCGCAGGGGGGGCGGGTGCCCTGGAGCCGGCGAGAGTGAGATCCCGAGAGCGCCTTTCCACCTGGTCCGGACGGAGCCTTCAAAGACGTTCATTGCTCACCCGCGCCCCCTTTCGGAGCTGTCAAGTCCCCAAGCTCCCCTCGACGCCCTGCTTCCTCCTCTAGTCCCCGTCTCGCCTTGAGTCCGCCCCCGACGCTCGGCCTCAGCCCCGGGGGTCCCCGAGCCGAGCAGGTAGCGGCTCGCCCCAAGCCACGCCCCCTGATGGGCAGCCCTCCCCCCACGAAGGGGAGCGCGCCGCGAGCCCAGGCCCGAAGCCACGAGAGGCCGCCCCGCAGCTCGCTTCCGTCCTCGGCAGTCGGGCGACGGCGGACAGAGGCCCACGTGGTGGGCCTGCGGAGCCCGGTGCCCGCCAGCTGCCGGCGCACGACAGGGAGCGGGCGTCGGGCTGCGCCGATGGGCCGGCTCACCGAGTGTCCACCGGCCAGCTTTGCGGTCAAGGGCTTGCTACCCTTCCAGACTGCCCTCGGCAGGAAAAGATTGGAGCAAGGGAGCCAGGACGTGGGGAGAGAGGCTGCTGCCGCTGGTGGAGGAGCTCAGATCCTTGACGTGTCCTAGGGGTTGTAGGCAAACGGTTTGCAAGCTTGCCCAGGTCGGGCAACCGACGGGAAGGGCGCCTTACTCGACCCCTAAGACCCTAGACCATCGCCCGCCACTCAGCGTGAGCGGCCCTAAAGGGCGTTCAAGGCCGCCAAGGCTTTGAACTGCCCACCTTTCCGCAGCAGCGTTCCTAACTGCGGTGCCACCATGGTTCTGTCACTCAAGCCACCTTAATTGTCACCCTTCTTGTGGGCTTCAAGCCTCTCTGGGTTCTTCACGTCTGTGTTAAACAGCCCTGGTGGTGTCCTGGTTACACATTGGGCTGCTGGTTGCCAAGGCAACGGTTAGACATCAGTACACCTCCTGAGAGAGGTTTTCTGCTTTCCTAAAGAGTTATAAACTGGCTGAGCCCCGGTGGCACAATGGTTGCGTGCAGGACTGCAGCCCACTGGGTTGGAGGTTCAAATCCAGCAGCAGCTCTCCAGGAGCAAGACGGGGCCTCCTACTCACACCACCAGAGGGCAGTGATTGCCCCCCCCCCCCCCCCCCCAAAAAAAAAAGTTACAGACTGAGAAATTCTGCTTTGCCCTACAGGGTCACGCTAGGAGTTGGAAAAGACTCAGTGGCGGGCATTGAGTTTGGTTTGAGAGCTATCTGTTACCTCCTTTAATTCTACACGTCACGTTTTACCAGCAAGGGTATTGAGGTTTAATTACTTATTGAAAGGGAAGAACCCTGCTTTTAATTTTAAGCTTCAAAGAAGCTTAGATTTGGGGGTATGACAACTGCAACATTGGACCTAATTTATAAATGAGGCACATCAAAAGGTTCATTGAAAATGAAGTTGGAAGAAAATGGAATTTTTCCACGAGCTTTCTGAAACCTCCTCAGGTACAGAAGTCAAGAGTTCTAGGCAAACCTAGTATTTGAAGACACCCATTTATCTAAAAATAGCATGAGTTCTGGATTCAGTGGAGGGAGTGACACTTGGGACCATCTTGAATACAACTCATTACTTAACACATGGAAGCCCAGATACTTTATTATTTTTTTTTGGGGGGGGGGGGGCATCACTGCCCTCTGGTGGTCATGGGAGCTACCCAGTGCTGCTCCTGAGAGCCGCCACTGGAATTGAACCACCCATCCCGCGGGCCGCAGTCCCATACTCAACCACTTGTGCCACTGAGGCTCAGTCCGAAAGCCTAGATATTTTAAAATCAAGAGGTTAAAAATCAAGCAACCAAATCAAGGTGAAGGGGTAGAGAAGTAGTGGAGATCCAAAACCCATATGCAAGTTAACACATTAAAGACTGGATAAACTCAGGATCCGTCCGCAATGTGTGAAGCAAGGGCCAACGTAATTACTCTTTCAAACAATGATTTATTAGAAAACAGACACGTGTCTCTCCAAATTAAATACATGTAAGAATCACTTGATATGCTTGTTTGAACTGCAGATACTTGGTCCTTAGCCCCGGAGTATACATGACTAGGAGACTGCTTGAGTCTAAGGTGGAGCCCAGCAGTCAGCATTTTTAACCATCCACACGCCAGGTGGACCTCTCACTTCACCCTGAGAAACCCCAGTTTCCCATTTCTCATCTCTCAGAAGATTGAGTTCTGTCAACTGAGACACCTACTATATGTGCCAGTGCTGTTTTTAAATGTTGGGGATACAAAATTGAGTGGCCCTTAGTGTGAAGGTGGAAATGAAGAATATTGAAATGGTCCCTACTGATGAGAGCACTAACAGGACTTCTCACAGGTCTGCCCTGCTCCATTAATAGAGGAAATAGAAGTATTCTGAGCAATAAAATGCTTCTGTTATTCAGTTTAAAAAAAGATCGTTGGAGACTTTCCAGTGCCTTAGCCTCCAACAGCTATCTCCCTGGAATATAAAGATTCCAGGTTTTTTGTTTTGTTTTGTTTTTTTGGCATCACTGCCTCTGGTGCTCGTGGGCGCTACCCAGTGCTGCTCCTGAGAGCCGCCGCCGGGTTTGAACTATCAAGTCCGCAGGCTGCAGTCCCGCACTCAACCACTAACGCCACCGGGGCTCAGCCAAGATTCCAGTTTTTAAGTTGCCTTTTATTTCTTTAATGGTCTAGACAATGAAAAAAAAATTTTTTTAATTGAAAAGGCTGAGCCCCGGTGGCGTAATGGTTTTGCACGGAACTGTGGCCCACTGGGACGGAGGTTCAATTCCAGCAGTGGGGCTGGGCCTCCTACTCCCACCGCCGGAGAGCAGTGATGCTCCCCCCCCCCCCCAAAAAAAAAAATGGTCTAGACAATGAAGTTTTGAGAAGGGTTCCATTTGAGTAGGGGCTAAGAAACAGGGAATGGACTGGGAAAAATCCCTCTGAACATCCCAATGTGTGAAGCTACAGAGTGACTAGCCATAAAGCTAGGATCAAGGAGCACCGTGTTCGGGCAAGTGGAAGCCATTTGATTATAAGGAAATCTTGGAAGCTGTGGGGTTTGAGGAAGAAAGGATTAGGGGGTTCCTAATTCTATTCCTGCTGCTGCCTGAAGGTAAGTCACTCTGCTCCCTGGACTTTTTCTGCTAATGATGCAGTTCGGTGAGGACAATGTTTATGATGCCATGCCATTCTGTCATTCCAGCTTGCCTGCCACTGCCCCCTCACCCCCTAAAAATGTACGCCTGCGCCAAATTCGTCTCCACCCCTGCCCTGGTGAGTACCTGCCATCTGGAGGGGCATCCTGTCTCCTCCTCGCCATCAGATCAGTTGCTCACAGGATGGTAGGAGGAAGGGACAGATTTGAGGGGAAGGAAAGGTCTTCTGCTGTGGTGGCCAGAGAAAAGAGTGGATGCTGAGAGCACCATTGTAACCCATGTCCCAGAGTGGCCAGGTAGTTCCTCTCATTCAGCCATCTTAGATGGAAAGCATAGATGAAGGTGCAGACCAAGATAGATTGTTCTGCATCCTGAGACCAAAGAGTTCCTACATCGTGGCACCCAGCCAGCCTTGAGTGACCATGAAGCTGCTATGTAACTTGAGCTGCATTGGCCCAGTCTGCAGACTTGTCCAGTACTGGAAAAGAGAGCCAGGGCCAGGTGAAACTTGAGGGGGAAACTAAAAGGTACATTAATCTACCTTAGAAGCAGCTGGATGGAAGAAATGGAAGAAGTTATGGAAGCAATTCACACACACACACACAAGTATTTGCCATGTGGCTGGCACTGAGTTTACCAGTACACCATCTCGTGTACTCCTGAGAACAAGCCTGAGAAGTGAATACTCTCGTTGGACAGAGGAGACTAAGTCACTCACTAGTCCTTAGGTCACACAGCTAGCTGACCGAGAGCTAAGATTTGAATCTAAAACCGTCTGACTTTAAAATCCATATTGCCGGTGCTGAGCCCTGGTGGCGTAGTGGTTGTGCGCGGGACTGCAGCCCACTGGGATGGAGGTTCAATTCCAGCTCCACAGGAACAAAGGCTGGGCCTCCTACTCCCACCACCAGAGGGCAGTGATGCCTAAAAAAATAAATAAATAAATCCATGTTGCCTGGCTTATGATCAGAAAAGACCCCCAGGGGACATTTGGAGTATGGGTCTTTGTATGGGTCCATTTTCCAGAATGCTGTGTTCAGGGAAAGGTGCCCCTCGGGGTCCCCACCCTTGGTTGCCTTGTTACAGGCTGGATGGCCTCAACAATCCACATTGGGGTTTCGATTTCTTTTCTTGTAAAAGAGTATAAACCCTTGTGGCCCAGAAGGAAGTCGACTCTCTTCCTTTAAAGCGAAGGTGCCCAGGAAGCAAGAGGAATGGCGCTGTACCTGCCTCTAGAGTGAGCTAGAGTTAAGGAAGGACAGTGAAGGTGCTAGTCTAAGGTTAGGGTGGAAGCGGCCACAGGGGATAGCAGCCCTGCCCTGTGATTGTCAGCTGCGGTGCCGGGATTCGGAACCTGGCCTGCTTCATCGGCCTGCCCCTGTGTTGTCCTGTCCACCAGGTCAGGAGCACCCCCCAGCTGCTGAGCCGACCCCTGTCTGTGCTGGTGCAGACACGGCCGGCCACACTGACAGACGAGGTAAGCGCGAGAGGGGTAGTTGAGGCCTGTGGTTTGGAGGGGAAGGAGCGGGGAGGAAGGTGCCCGTCTAGGACCAGTAGGGGGAGTGCCGAGGACAATAATCACGCACCAAACTGCCTTTCGGGGTGGAGGGCATTTACGTTCCCTATCTGCTTGAGTCAGCACAGGGCCAGGGATGTTTCTGTTCAGAGCGGGTCTTCGGCTTAGTTTCCAGTCTTCAGTGGGAGCATGCAGGTCCCAGAAAGATCTCTGCACTGGCTCAGCCGAGAACCTCGGTCTTACGTGGCGAGACCAACCACCCCTGGCTCTTGAAACCATTTGCAATCCACCTCTTACTCTAAGCAGCTCGGCTCACCCACGTTTTAAGGAGTTTCCCAGGAAGTAAAAAGGATCTTCAGTTTGCAGGGAAAACTGGGATTTGACCGTGTAAAGGGTGCAGAAAGTTGACAAAACGAGAGGCTTCCCTAAAATGTGTTCTCTTGTTCTGCCTCGTCCTCTTAGCGCGCCAGCAGCTTGACAGCCCCACGTCCCCTGACCTCACTTCTCCCTAGTCGCAGCTTCCAAACCAGCACTGTCTCCAGGGACATTGACACAGCCGCCAAGTTCATCGGGGCCGGGGCTGCCACGGTTGGCGTGGCGGGCTCTGGAGCTGGCATTGGCACTGTGTTTGGGAGCCTCATCATTGGCTATGCCAGGTAAGATCAGTTGTTGCCTTTAATAAGCTTTCTAAAAGTCTGGGTGGAAATGTTGGGCGTTGGTAAGCTGTACTGTGGTAGCGACCAGCCACATACAGCTGCTTGGGTTCAAGTTGTAGTTACATGAAATTTCAGGTGTCCCAGCTCAGTCACATAGCCACATTTCAAGTTCTCAGATGCCACCAGTTGGCTGTTCCATGTTGGAAATGCAAGTGTAAAAATTTTCCTTTCATTGAAGAAAATTTGCTAGTTTTGGTCTAGAGCAGGGGCTGGCAAACTAAAGCCCCACACCCAAACCCACTCTTACAGACTTGTACAGTCTGAACTTTATACATTTTTGTGAGTGGTTTTTGTTGGTGGTGGGTTTGTTGTTTTGTTTTTAATTTTAAAATAAGTCTCCCATTTGAGCCAACAATGCCTCAAATATTCGTTCTCTGGCTCTTTCAAGAAAAAAAAAAAAAAAGGTTTGCATTCCCTGGTCTACTCCAGGCTCAGCCAGCATAGTAACTTGACCACTGTTTTCCCTATCCCCGGAATTCCCCTGGGTCACTCCTGGGAAAACCGCCTCTGCAGCCAGCCTCCCGGGACAATCTGGCCCCAGCTGACTTAGAGCAATTCATGTTAGAGCTAAATTAATCCTCAAGAGGCCAGCAGGCTCACTTCATGTTGTTGGGGAAATAGACCTATTTTTCAGGATTCGTGTGTCCTCGAGTCTGTTAAGATTTGGTGCTGCTTTCTTGACCTGCCCCAGCAGGCTCCCCGAAGGGTCCAAAGGAGAGAAATGTGTACATATCAATGTTCAAAGAGGGCGGGGTGTGTGTGTGTGTGTGTGTGTGTGTGTGTGTGTGTGTGTGATTTTTGCTGTAGTAAATGTCTTATCATGTAAGCCACTCTCCACCCACAATCCTTTCTTCTTCTCGTTTGGAGTGGAAGAAAGCAGTTCTCCCCTTCTCCTGTAGAACAGTGAAGGGGATTTTATTGTTGATGTTGTTTTATTATTTTATTTTTTTCTTTGTTTTTTGGGCATCACTGCTCTCTGGTGGTGGGAGTAGGAGGCCCAGCCCCACTGCTGGAATTGAACCTCCATCCCAGTGGGCCACAGTCCTGCGCACAACCACTATGCCACCGGGGCTTAGCCCGCTTTATTATTTTAAATTGTGCTCTGTATAACTCTAGGACGTAGATGATGTCTCTCTCTAAAGACTGTCCTAAAAAGAGAAGGCCCACAGGCCTTTAAAAATCCCTCACTTTTACGTTTGATAGATGTTTCATACTCTGGGGTTCTGCTACTATAAGTTTGAAGTCATTCCTCTAGATTGGCCCTGCTGTTTGATTGCCTCTGCCCTCCTGGTTTAAGCGTCCAGGCCTAGTGGTCTTGCGTGATAGCAGTCATGGGGTAAAGAGTCTCCTGGACCATGAGAAAGGATTCAAGGTTACTCGTGCCCTCACTCACTCAGACCATAGAGAACCTTTGTGTGCCAGAGCAAGAATTTGGACATATCACCCGGAACGGTTCATTACAGAAGATGAGTTCTAAGAGGGAACGCTCCTCTCCCCAAGCCTCTCTTCAATGTTCTGGTTTTGTGTTGTGTGTGGACCAGAAATTCAGTCTTTTTCCTTCCTTCCTTCCTCCCAGGAACCCTTCTCTGAAGCAGCAGCTCTTCTCCTACGCCATTCTGGGCTTTGCCCTCTCGGAGGCCATGGGGCTTTTCTGCCTGATGGTGGCCTTCCTCATCCTCTTCGCCATGTGAAGGAGCTGTCTCCACCTCCCCTAGTTCTCTGTCCCACGTCTCATCTGCCCTGTATGTTCCTCTCCCTGCACCTCCCCGGGCAGCCTGGGGAAAGTCATTGGCTCAGGGTTTGACAGAGGGAAGACAAATAAATACTGTATTAATAAAGATGTTTCTTGAGTCCTCTGTGTATATTCTTTCCCCACCGTTGGCTGAGTGCCCTGGTGAGAGAGTACAAGGCCTAGAGGCTGATGCTAGTTCTAAAGTCAACATGGGCCTGGGCCTACTTGTTTCTTAGTCTCTGCTTCTAGGAAGTGTCAACACGTCCTCCATTTTGAACAGTCTTACCCACTAGTGGCTGGCTATATGCTTTGAAGGATTGAGTTCCCAGTAATAGCAATTAGCGAGTTAACTTGCAGAACTGACTGGATGTGAGGTGTTAA
The DNA here is from genome assembly GCA_004026705.1 of Nesogale talazaci. Taxonomy (NCBI): domain Eukaryota; kingdom Metazoa; phylum Chordata; class Mammalia; order Afrosoricida; family Tenrecidae; genus Nesogale; species Nesogale talazaci. The sequence goes on along the minus strand of PVJH01003556.1, from coordinate 93,934 downwards.
CTGCTAGACTCCATTCCCTCTGCCACCGTCCTTTCTATCGCTGTAACCTCGGCTGATCGTGTGCCGCCTGTCTCCTGCCAGGAGCATTTTACTTCCACAACTGCTGGGCTAATCCGATAAGCAGTCCTCTAGGACTGGACTTGTCCTTTACTTATTCAAAAACACTCTGCCCACCACTCCGCTTTAATCCTGCCTCCCTATGGATATGGACCGCCTGCCCATGTCTGCCTTCGCTCCCCAGTAACACAGTCTACAGTGACTAGGGTCTGTGTGATACATCTTCAACTTAGATGATAGCTTCTCTGAGGTAGGGATTATGTCACACTCCTGCATCCCTGGAAATCAAGAAACAAGTACTTAAAGGGAGTCCACAAATGAGAGGACCCAATTTAAACAGACAGGGTTGGAACCAGAACAGGTCCAGAGTTTGGGGACTACTACAGGCTAGAGAAAGTGAAATGCTTGCTCCCCTTTCTTTCACAGGAAGTAACTTAAAAATGAGAGTAGCTCTCGACGTCTTTGTTTTGGTTCAGTCATTTGACAAAGTCCAGGACAGGCTTGCCCCCACTAAACCATTCGCCTTTGCCTTTTTGCTGTAATGAGCAAGGGTTTCTTTCCAGATTAGCGTAGTGCCCCCAGGTATCCTTATTTTGAGGGGGATGTCTAGGTCTCAGAACAGATTCTGATTTCCTGTCTTCAGCACAGAGTTCGTGAGAGTACTGACAAACTGGGAGATGGAGCCCTCAACTTCTGTCACTGGTGCTCTCTGGTGTCTGTTTTCTTGCCAGACACCTTTGGAATTTCTTTGGAATTGAGTCTAGCTAACCCCTGAGCGGTCCACTTGTTTTTGTCCCCTGAGGTGAATGATGAGAGGCTGCTGCAAGAAACTTGGAAGCTAGTGTCTCCCGGAGGTGTCCAGGCAACCTGCATCCTTTCAGCTCCGTGCCCCAAGAGGTGTACATTGGCAACCCAAGTTGCCAACACTGTGGGTAGAGAATCAGTGCATTGTAGTAGTGAAAGTCCAGGTGAACGTTCACATCTCCAACTCTGAACGACATGATGGTATGCAATCGTTTTGTCCTAGTTTGAGAGACAGTGCATGACTTGAAATCAAGAGGCCAGTCTTAAATATCTGTTCTCCCACGAGCCACCTGTGACGTTGGGCAGATCACTAACCTGTTAGACCTCGGGTTTCTGGATGATAATGATTCTATCTGATATTATTTGAGTGTACACAAAAGCACCCGCAGCATTTGGACAGAATAACACCATCACAGCCAAGGGTGTGTTAATTACACACCTGCTCCTCACTTGATTATCTCACTGACATTTCTCACGACAATAGTAAGAAACTACTGTCAACGCAGATTTTTTACTGGGGGGGAGGGAGGGGGACATCACTGCCCTCTGGTGGTCATGGGAGCCACTCAGCCTTGCTCCTGGAGAGCCGCTGCTGGATTTGAACTGCCAAGCTCGCGGGTCGCAGTCCCGCCCTCAACCACTTACGCCACCGGGGCTCAGCCCAACGCAGATCGATAACGTACATCTGACTAGCGAAATCAACGGAGAGGTGAGGCAAGAGGAATGCTGGCTATGATAGGTGAGGTTCTGTGTCACCTTGGCCATAATTCCCAGAGATCTGACAGTTAAGACAGTCATCCGGTCTGTGATCTGATGTGGTTTCACGTAATGAGTTGGTCACTGTGAAGCCAACCTATTTTCTATAAGTTCCGGGTGCTTTATTCCCAGGCTCTGTGGTGCTCTGAGCATATTAAAGGAATGCTGTAGGTAGCTTCTCTTTTCTGAATGACATGAAAAAGGGAACTCTCCAAAATTTTCAAAGTCTGGCCCTTAAGCATCTGGAGAGAGAATCCAGAAATGCTGAAGGTCATGAGGCCCAATCCCCTTTTCTTATTCCCGTCTCCTCAAGAACCAGTTGTGTTTCTTCAGCGCCAGAGGAGGAGTGTCAGTAGGTTTGTGCCATCCTAATTAGGGGTAAATGATGCCCTTCGAAAATCATCTAAATGCTAAACAGCAGTAATGAGGAGCCTCGCTCCAGCCTCCCTTTCAGCAATGGATTTATTAGGTTGGGCCTTTCTCAAGGTCATCAGGATGAGAAAGCGAGGGACAATACTGGTGATTTCATTTGAGTTGGTGCCAAGGAACTTCGAGACGGTGCTGTGGCTTCATTTAAGAGAGGGGAAATGAAGTGGACGCAGTAATCAAGCTGATTCTGAAACAGAGGAAGAGCAGTAACATCATACTGGTGAGTAGAGACTATTGCTCCAGCTCTCCAGGTTTTGAGCAACGAAACTTTATTGAGCCATTTCTAAAAATATCCTGCATTTTTCAACATGTATTCTTAAGACACAGCCCTAGACAACTTTGATGTTCTTGCTTTATGAGGAACCCTAGGACATGTCTTCAGGCCTTCCTTGACATTTCTTTCCTTGCTTCACGTTTCTTTCTTTTTGATTAAAGGGCTTATTAAGGAAATTAACAAGGTGTAATGTCAGAAAGGTTAACGGTTGAGCTATCGGGACATATTGTAAAGTTCTGTCAGTTTTACTAACATTTGCCCAAAGGTCACATCAATGTGCTCTAAGGCTCAATTCATGGCCCTCAACTGCAGCTCCATGAGTCAGAACACGCGGTGCCCAGAGACACCCCACTCCAGTATGTCTCAACCTCAGGCCTCAGCTCTACCTCCATGGTTAAGCAAGTCCATCTCCCCCAAGGAAGTGCCCAGAGGCACCCCACTCCACAAACCAACCTCCTGCAAAAGGTATTCCGTTTTAATTGCTCCACGAATTGAGAAATGCATGACTTTGTTCCATTCTCTGGCTTCTGGCCCTGCTGCTGCTCCTCTGATGTTGTAGCTGTCTTCCGGATCCAGGAGGTTCACTGCACAGGAATCTCAGGTGACAAAGGACTCACCCCACTCCTGGCTCTTGCAGGTAGCCATATCCGTCCTGCTGCTTCCCAGAGGGTGCATTTTCACTCCCACGAACCCTGCTCACACTTCACTCACGGTTGAATCCTAGCAGGGTCTTCCCTCACCTTCGCACCCGATCCATGCAGCAGAAGGTGGTTTGGTGAGAGTGGGAGACTTTGGCTAGAAGGGCCCCATGCATTCATTTCCACTGGGGTCAGGTAACTTTGACAGTATTTTTGAGGACAGTGTCGGGGGATGGACGTGAACAGTCAAGTGTTGGGCCTGTTGGGCCATTTCTATGGTTCCTGGTTCCTGGAGCAGTCGTTGCTACCTCTGAGGCATTCTTTATTGCGTAATTTAGATGACACAACATTGTTTGCCAAAAGGTCAACATAGAAGAAGCCCAGACGGATGACATTCAAAGATTACAATCTCCAGAACGGATGTAACCTGAGGGAGGCTGACTCTGGGCTCAGGTGCGCTTCAGCTGGGGATGTTGTTCTCTTGAGGCTGGATGGTGCCTGTCAGGTCCTGGTCGCAGGGTGGCTCATCACACGGTAGCTGCATCCCCTCCTGGTCGACCATGATCTCGACAGCCAGGTCCATGTACAGCTCAGGCAGAGAGGGCAGGAGCGAGAGGAGGAGGGGACAGAGACCAGGGGAGAGGGCCAAGATTGAGGGAGGCAAGGAGAGAGAGCAACACGTATTTCTGAGTATTATCTCAAGGCATTGTTTCTACACGGTCATCAAAGAGTCACTTTAGGAAAGGCAGAAGGCATTATGGGTAGAATGCCAGAGAGGAAGTCAGCCCCTCAATCACGTGCTCAGCTGCTCCTTTGTGTAACGGTAAGTCGAGGGCAGTTGGTTCCCACTGCCTTTTCCCCAGAACAGATGGTTTCTTCTCACCTGTAGACAGAATTTCTAAAAATGACTCCTGGAGACCTCCAACTCGATTCACCAGAACCTGTGAACGTGATGAAATTTCACTTTTGAGTATATGGCCCCGTTGACTTAAACTATAACGTTATAACCTGGTGAGTCTCATCTAGTCACACAAGACCTTGGAAACCATAGCACGTTCTCAGGCTGGTGGCAGATGTGAGTTAGAACGACTCAAAGCGGTAGAAACTGCTACCACGCGGCTGACTTTGAAAGTAGAAGGGACTGTCTGCAAGAACCAGAGATGGGCGCCTAAGAGCCGAGTTCCCCTTCCATCCGGCAGCCAGGAAGGAAACGGGGACCTCAGTCCTATAATCTCAAGGAACTGGATTCTGCCAAGAACCACATGATCTTGGAAGGGGAGTCTTTTTCAAACCTTCAAGGCCTTCAGATAAGAACCGCTGGCCTGAAACCTTGACTTTGACCTCCTGAGACCCTAAACTGAGACAGCAACAGGACCAGGTTGGGCTTATAATTTACATACCACTGAGATAATAAATGACGTTGCTTTCAGCTAATGAATTTAAGGGTAATTTGTTACACAGCAGTAGAAAACGATCAAGTGTAGCCTTCTGATCTGCAGTCAAAGGGGTGAAGTTTCCTCTAACACTTTCATCGCAAGGACACACAACATACTACTTGGCTGACCCTCAGCCCCCTCATTTCATTGCTTAGGAAACTTAAACTAGGAAAGTTAGGGTGTGTGTGTGTGAAGTACATGCTAAGCTATTTAGCATTTTGTTTGTGTGATGTTCTTTGTTTCTTGTTCTAATGAATGAGAAAACAATGGCACAGATTCATGCAGGCATCTTCAAACCATGACCTGCGGGCCACATGCGGCCCGCCGAGGACATTTATCTGGCCGACTGGGTGTTTTTGCCGCCACTGCTGTCCTGATTAGCAGCTGACTCATCCCAGACCCAGAGTGAATTTGTTCCTAGTTTTGGGGGGGCTTTTTTTTTGGGGGGGGCATCACTGCTCTAGGTGGTGGGAGTAGGAGGCCCAGCCCCACTGCTGGAATTGAACCTCCGTCCCAGTGGGCCGCAGTCCCGCGCACAACCACTGTGCCACCGGGGCTCAGCCCTTGGGGGGGCTTTTTAAAACTAGAGTCCGACCCTCCAACAGTCTGAGGGACAGTGAACTGGCCTCCTGTTTAAAAAGTTTGAACACGGGGCTGAGCCCCGGTGGCGTAGTGGTTGTGCGCGGGACTGCGGCCCACTGGGGCGGAGGTTCAATTCCCGCTCACAGGAGCAAAGGTTGGGCCTCCTACTCCCACCACCAGGGCAGTGATGCCTAAAAAAAAAAAAAGTTTGTGGGCGCCTCAAGCAGAGATTCAGAACCAGGAGGCTTCCTCCTTGAGGTTATCAGGAACGGACGATAAAGACCCATGACCCGAACCCCTTGCATTCGACCACCCTGCTTGAAGGCCAGGACCACAGGGAAGCAGAGAAAATGAGAAGAAATCTGCAGCGTTGAAGAGCGCTCGGTCATGGCGCTGAATCTAGTCCTCATGTCACCTGGCAGGTCGGTAGCGCTTTGCCCACCCCTCGCTCCCTTTTGGCCCCCGGCTCATTTCCTGGGTCTGTGCGCAGGCTCGGCTGCGCTGGCTCAGCCCCGCAAGACGGATATTTTTAACCTGTGTGGATTAGAGCCTTCCAGGAACTGTCGCTGTTTTTATAGCCACCAACCCAGCGGTTCCAGGTGGGGGGGGCAGGGGGGGGCCCTAAGCGGTGGCGCTGGCTGCGTGTGTCTGGGCATAGTGGTGTCATCTGAGCCTTCATAGACCCTCGCAGCCCCTCTTGGCCCGCGTGGCTTTTCCCAGACCCAGCTCCCAACAACTGGGACCGGGACTTGGAGTTTCCAAAACAGCTGCAGAGGCTAACAAACAGCTAAGCCACAGCTCCCCTAGCAACCCAACGGTCCGGTCCGTGGGGATTTAGCTCCGGGAAACTTTGTGCCGCGCAAGGCGCATAACGCTTTCAAAAAGCAGTTGGTCCCCTGGAGTCAGGCGGAGGGAAAGTCCCAGAATCTTGGGTTCAACTCACTCCCGGAATGGCTTTTCCCATGCTGCCAATGCCTTCCCTTGTGTGCGATAGGCCCAGGATCCGCCTCCCGGAGCTGTTGTAAAACTCATTGAAATTAGGTTTTCAAGCTACTTGTGGGGAGCTCTCTCGCCCACTGTAAATTGTCTATCTCCGCTGCTTCTTAGTTACCCATTTGCCCAGAGTAACTGAACACGGGGGGTTTCTCTGCCCGCGCTAAAATTAGACACCACGACGCCGGGGTTTCCTTTTCTTCCTCTTGCTTTGGTTGACCCGGCTTGTGGGAAACATCTGGGCGGCTGGCATGCGTCAATGAAAGACGAAAGAAAAGCTGCTCACATTGGAAAACACGGTTTCCATCCCACCCACCTTATCGCCTTTTCAAAGAGGAAATCTAAAGCGGCCCTGGCTTCGGATTCGGTCACCTTGTGGAAACGGACCTGGGAACGAGAGCTCCTGGGAAGCGAGCGGGCAGAATCCACAGAATGGAGGGGCCCCAGACTCTGGGCCTCCCCGGCCTGCCGTCTGGGCCCCGTCAGATGGGCTCGCTGCCACCGACGCTCTAGGTTTTCGGTCACATGGCAAAAGGGCCCGGACGCGCTCCTGTTCCACGTGCTTCCAGGAGGGAGCGTTTCGGGTATTGGGCACTGGTCCTAGGCAGGGGGTTTAGGGGGGAAAGGCCCGGGCAAGGAGAGGGAGTCCATATTTTCCTGCTTCAGCCTCGAGAGCAAAGGAACAAATTCTTCACCAGGGATGATTGTGTAAACAGCGCCTTTGGCGAGAGCCATGGAGTTGGGGAAGCAAAAAGAAAGGGAGCTTTGTTCTCCCCTTCCCCAGCCAGAGCACAATCGTGGAGCTGGGATTGTTTGCTTTGGCCCCATCTCTCTGCCTGGAAGGACTGGGCGTTCCAAAGCCCGGTGAGGCCTCTGCTGGGGTTTCCTTATGGAACTCAGGAGAGGACACCCTGCACCTCCGTCTTCCACGGAGCAAGCCGCGGGGGAGCCCGAAAGTCGGAGGCCTCTCTAGTTTTGCTAGCCTCCTTCCTTCCCCACCTTCCCCCCACCATCGGCGCTTCCTTAGCTCAGTGTCTGCCTCTGAGGGTGCTTTTGGGTGCTGGAACCAGCTCCAGGCCCCAAAGAAGCTACGGGTCACAGCAAGACCATCCAGAGCTGCCTGTCTTATCCATCCTGGTACCTTCAGGCCACATGGACCCAACCGGGTCCTGGTGGCGCACTGATTAAAGTGTTCTGTTGCCCTCTGTAACAAGGGTGCTTAGAGCCCTCCAGCCACTTGGCAGGAGAAAGATGCAGGTCCACTTGGATCTACAGGGATGCCACGGGTTGGAATCCTGGTCGTTGCCATCGGTCTGCCCCAAACCCTCCCTCCAGTGATGCCTCTGTCCTCGGGAAACGGTCTCACTGCCATTGCGTCCAAGCTGACTCACAGCGCGTTTCCCAGACTGGAACCGTCTACTGGGGCAGAAAGCCTCGTCTGTCCTCCACGGGAACGGCTGGTGCTTTCAAACTGCCGACCACGAGGACCCTCCAGGGCTCCATGCGGTGAGAGGAGTGGCTCAGAACTGGGAAGCGTTCTTTCTATCGTGTCTGTTTACGCCAGGTGCTCGATAAATGTTATTTTATTTCATCCTATGACACCTTATGGGGTGGATACATTCTACACAGGGAAACGACAAATTCACCGCGAGATGATGTGTCTAAGGTTACGCAGAGGGGAATTTGAGGCTGGATTGGACTGGCTTGATTCCAAAGCTATCGTCTGGCTCGCTCTCCTGGAGACCTTACTGGACAGGGTGGAACTGCCGCGATGTCTTTCTGAGACTGCAGCTCTGTGGGAGTAGAAAACCCTGTCTTTCTCCCGAGGCGTGGCTGGTGGTTTTGAACTTTAGGCCTTGTGGATTGCAGACCAGTATGTATGCTTTTTTACACGGTCAAAACTCAGAAAATTATTCTAAATTTCTCCTGGCTTCTAGTTGCCCCCCTTTTGGATCACAACTTATCGTGCTCATTTTCTTCCTCCTACTTCCCTTGGTTTCCAAAGAGCTGGCCAGATAAAGTCCAGATGCCTCATGACTGTAAACAAAGTCCGTCTTTCCTGCTCACCTTCTCAGCCTCCACTCATCACGCTTCTCCCCACCCCCATCCCAGGCACCACGGATTCCAACCACACCAACCTGCTTGTAGTTTCTCAAACACACAGTGACTTACAGCATTCCCTCAGGCCTTGGTCTCCTCCAACGCACTGCCAAGTCATTCCTCTGCTAGTTATCCTCTCTTTATCTACCCAGACAAAACCCCCTAAGAGTCTTCCTGGATTATTCTTCGTGCATCTACATAGATACTCCCCTAGCCCTACTGTGGTCTAAGTCACCATCCTCTCTTACCCACACCACTTCAATAGCTTCCCATCTGGGCCGGCACCTGGCATTTTTCCTGTAGCAAAAGTGATCACCTAAGTCAAAGCTAGGATCACCTTATTCTGAATAAACACACCAATGACTTTCCATTGCACTTAGAACGAAACCTGAAGCCTTCATCATGCCTACCATGCTGGGCAGGATCTGCTCCTCTCTATTCTCCATGGATTATGCCCTAATCCTGCCGAATTTTAGGTAGCTGTAACGACATAACAAATGGAGCCGTGTAAAACAAGAGATGCCTGAAAGAGTAGATGGTTTCTGTGGGTCAAAACTTTAGGAGCATCTTAGCCAAGTGGTTTGGCTTTGGGCATTCTCGTGAGGCTGCAGACAAGGTGATCAGAGGTGCCATGCCAGTTGTCTAGGGCTCAAGGATCCCAATCTAAGATGTCTCACCCAGCTACTGGCAAGAGTTCTCATTTTCTTTCCACTTGGGCCTCTCCAGAGGACTACTTGAATGTCCTCATAGTGTGATAACTGACTTTTTCTAGAGTGAGTGATCTAAGAGGGAGAACGAGGAGGATGCTGTCATGGCTTTTATATCTTCCTCTCAGAAGTCACATCATCCCATCGACTATCCCTGTGTGTTAGCAGAGTGCCACTCTCCATCAACTGACGAATGGTTAAACAAACTATAGTGCATATGTAATTGGACACCATGCAACAGTAAACCCAAATGAAGAACTTGAGAAACACTTCATAACATGGATAAGCCTGGTGGGCTCTAGGCTGCGTGAAATAAATCAATCACAAAAGGAAAAATATTACATGACTATACTATGATAAAAAGTGAAGGAAAGGCTTACACCCAGAAAAAAAAACCCCAAACATTGCTCCAAAGATGGGATGAAGGAAAGAGATTGCAAACTAGATAATAGACATGTATTAATTTGAAGGAGAAAGCAATATACAATAGTGGGGTGATCAACACAATACCACACACACACACACACACACACACAAGAAGATGTAGAGTGGTGCACAAGAGTCACAGACAATGAAGGTAAATACTATTACATATACAATCCTGCACTATCAGTAATAACAAGCATTAATCTACAATGGATACATAGGCAGACAGGCAAGATGAACGGGTATGAGTAAGCGACAGGGACTCCACTCATACCCATATATGGGCTTAGCAGATTCTACATGCATATTTAGGTGTACTGTAAATATGCCCATGTATACAATGCAGCAAGCAGGGCAAAGATGTGTGAACTTCATCAGAAAATACACCTTCGGGGAGTGAGTCGCTAGGCTATGAAGCTTAGGGACATAATCATAGGGAACATCAAAGTCACTTGGCATAATATAGTTCACAAAGATAATGTTGTGCATCCTACTTTGGAGAAGAGCTACTGGGGTCTTAAAAATATATGAATGGGGGTGGGGAGGAAGGGGGAGCCAATCTCAGTGATCGATGTACAACAGCCCCACCCACGGGGAACAATCAACAGAATTGTGAGTGAAGGGAGTCCGCAGACAGTGTATGATATGAAAATAAAAATAATTTCTAAATTATCAAGGTTTCACGAGGGTAGCAGGATGGGGGAGGGAGGGGGAAAAAGAGGAGCTGATACCCAAGGCTCAAGTAGAAAGAAAATGTTTTGGAAATGATGATGGCAACATAGGCACAAATGTGCTTGATACAGTTGATACATGGATTATTAAAAGAGCTGTATGAGCTTCCAATAAAATGATCTTTACAAAAACAAATCTATGAACGGTTCTCTAAGGCACAATTGTTGGTATCTCTCCATCTGGAGCAAAGAAGAGTGAAGAACATCAAAGAAAGACGCATGGATACAACTAGTCCAAAGGTCTAATGGGTGACGGACGGGACACTGAGACCAGAAGAATTTGATGGTGCTTGGCTGCAGGGGAACACAACAGGAGGACCTGAGAGGCCGGGAGAACACTGAGGAACAACAATTAAAATCTTAGGAAGACCAGGTTTGCAGAATGCTGCTTTGACTCAAGGGCCGCAGGAGTTCATCTCATGTCCTTTGGCCCTGTTATCGGGAGAGCACAGTCCCTGGAAGAGGATTTCACACTTGGTAAAGTGGAAGACAACGGAAAAGAGGAAGACCTTTGTCAAGGTGGATCGACACCGTGGTGGCAACAAAGGGCTAGAACACAGCCGTGATTGTGAGGCTGGGGCAGGACAGGGTGACATTTCCTCCTGCTGTCTGCTGCTTGGCTGTGGGTCAGGCCAACTTAACATCGTGTAGTCTGACATACCTTTGTTTGTTTTTTTTGTTTGGTTGGTTTTTGGGGGGCATCACTGCTCTCCGGTGGTGGGAGTAGGAGGCCCAGCCCCACTGCTGGAATTGAACCTCCGTCCCAGTGGGCCGCAGTCCCGCGCACAACCACGACGCCACCGGGGCTCAGCCCCCTGACATACTTTTGTAGCCGAAGCACCTTCACCCTTGGAAATCCAGACTTCTCTGGGTAGTTGTGTTTATGGGTCACTTGCCTTTAATAAAACTCACCAAGTTTAAGTGTAAAGAAAAATAAATTAAAAAAAAAAGAAGACGACTGGAGGGAAGAAGAAGGTGGAGGGAAGGTAGGGGAGAGAGGAGGAGTCGATACAAGGATCTACACGTCACCTCCTATGGGGAGGACCGACCGACCTTGGAGGAGTGGGCCAGGAGAGGCATCGGGCAGTGTAGGTTATGACAAAACAATAATAATTTATAAAGTGTTGAGGGATGGTGGGGGAGTGGGGAGCAAGGATGGAGGGGGAAGAGATGAGAAGCTGATGTCCAGGGCTCAATTGGAAAAGTGAATGTTTGGAGAATGATGACAGCAGCAGGCAGGTGAAGATGCGTGGCACAGTATATGTATTTATGTATTGTGAAAAACGATGGATGAGCCCCCCAACAAAATGGTTTTGAAAAAGAAAAAGAAGAAACAAATGAGAAGCCTTGGTGTTCTCACTGAAACTGGCGAATCCCTGAGGCTATGGCCCTTCCTGACTCTTCATTCTTCTTGTCTGGGAATGAACGCACCCCATGTGGCTCAACTTTCAGCCAGACAGTAGACAGGCCTAGAAGGGGAGTAATAAATTCTGCCAGCGAGGTAAATACTCTGTGACACAAGCAGCCATCTAAAGGGCATCATGTATTCAGGGGGAAATCTCAGAAGACAGAAAGTGAGGGGAGAGGCAGATGAAGAGACATGGTAGACAGGTCGCAGGCTGGAACCTCTCCCGCGTGTTGGGGCACACAGGGCCTCGCTCTTGGCTCCGTTCTCTCGTTCCTTGCTCTGGGTCCCGTATTCCTTTCACGTGGGTTTTCCAGCTCTCATGCAGCGGCCATCTTCAGCCATAAACTCTTGCACGGTTCCCGTGTGGCTTTGCACGCTTTCCAGGGATAGTGTGTCCTTTCTGACGCTGTAATGCCTGAAACCTACCTCCCTTTCACTCCGAAAAGTGACCTGAATTTACAAAAGGGCTTCTGTCCTGTGAATTCTTCCAGTGTTGGGAAGCAAGAACCGAGGTCAACCATTCCAGATATAACCTAACAGAATGAGTCTCTCTCTTTTGAAGGAAAGCGTGCCAAAGCATCTGGCCACATGTCATACGGTACCAAGAGGGATTATTGTAAAATTCAGTTTGATGGAGGAGTGGTTTTACCTACAAAGTCACTATTTTCAAGTGTATAGGCCATTGCATTTTCTTAGGTGTACCCAATCATGTAATCATTACACTTGCGGTATAGGACAGCTGTTCTAGTGTGCCCCATTAAATGCATTTCGTCCTTAGACACACACACACACACACACACACACACGACACCACAAACACACACAGCCCCTAGCAACAACTGACTCCGGCCCCTGTAGCTTTCAGACCTCTTCCAGAAGGTCCAGAGATGGCATCACATAGCAGTCTTTTTTTTTGGGGGGGGGGGAGAGGGAGCATCACTGCTCTCTGGTGGTGAGAGGCCCAGCCCCACTGCTGGAATTGAGCCTCCGTCCCAGTGGGCTGCAGTCCCGCGCACAACCACTAGGCCACCGGGGCTCAGCCCAGCAGTTAGTCTTTGGGGTGATCTCTTCCCTTCAGTGTAAAACTTTTGAGGTTAATTCGTGTGGTCGCACTGGCATGCAGTGGAATCCCTTCCCTTGACCCGCCGGCCATAGTCTCTGTAGCTCTCAACAAAGGACTAGGCAGAACGAGGCAGGGAGTTGGCTAGCTTGCTAATCATGTAAATAAGATGTCTGGCACTCTTGTGAGGGAGGGACCGTGCAAACACAATGTATGGAATCCTAATCAGCCATTGGCTAGCTTTGCCATCCTGCTGGCCGACAGGAAGAACATGGAAAGACTGCCGCATGGAAGACAGGAAGAGAAGGGTGCGGTACCAAGTGCCATAGCAGTGCAGGGTGGCTGGAACCACTTGCTACCGGTGAGAAAGGCCCCCAGCAGGGCTTGGCATCAGCAAGGCTCCAACAAGACCAGCAGCAGAGGGCCAGAAGTAGCTGTCCGGATCAAAGAAGGGTGTTCGGAGTTCTTCCTCCCTGGTGCCCTGTGACTTGGCTAATAAATTATTTAATGGTACTTAATGGTAACTGGATTGTGAACTGTTGAAGGTGTTGCCTCGAACGATTGAACTCAAAGACTGGAGGAAAAGTACAAGGGGGTGGGGGGAGGAGCAGGAAGTCTTGAAGTTAGAGACGATGGAGTGATTCAGCAGTTTGAAAACGTTGGACACCTGAGACACCTTTAACTCCCACCTCACAGGAACATGCTTCGTGTTAGCCCTTAGAAAGGAGAGCATTCTTTTTTTTTCTTTTTTGTTTGTTTGTTTGTTTGTTTGTTTTTGGGCATCACTGCTCTCCGGCAGTGGAAGTAGGAGGCCCAGCCCCACTGCTGGAATTGAACCTCCGTCCCAGTGGGCCGCAGTCCCGTGCACAACCACGACGCCCCCGGGACTCAGCCCGGAGAGGATTCTTTTATAAACGATTTCCTCTTTATTGCTGAGTCGTATTTTGGTGTATCTTGTTGTGAGGTCCTGTTGTGTTGGTTCTAATTCATCGAGCATCACTGCCCGGACCTGCACCAGCCTCATGATTGTTGGACTGGTCAGTCAGTTCATCAGGCTGTGGTGGCCTGCATGCTGCCGTGATGCTGGACTAGGCTGACCTCTTCTGAGAACATAGTCTCCGTGTGTCTTTGATTTTCCTCATTCTTCTCTGCGTCGGACAGGGGAAACCAAGCGTTTCATCTTAGATGACTCATCAGAAGATATGGGTTTTTTTTTTATTGTGTGGAGATTTACAGCGCAGATCAGAAGTCTTAGAGTCCACAAGCCGTACACCTTTTGCTGCATCTCATTCATCGGGGTTTCCTCCATGCGACACTGCTCATCCCACCTCCTCCCCGTGTTCCTGCCTCCTCGCCCCCTCCTCTCCCAACCCTTCTGAACCACGTCTTTGGGCACACGCTGCCCACTTCAACTCAGATGGGCTTCAACTCTCCAGTGTTGCTGTTCCCACGCATAAGCTTCCAAGAGGCCATGCTCCTCACCAAGGTAAGCTTGTTGCTATGCCCAGCCTTGACCTCCGTGTCTCCCGGTTAAGCTGAATTCTGTATGTGGTATTAAAGCGTGGGTTAAAGCTAGCTTCTTTGCTGAGGTGTATTTGTTTTAGCACCACCTTTTTATAGAAGATGTGTCTTTTCTCCATCGAATTGACTTGATCTCGTCAAAATTCATCTGACCATCTATGACTCATTTCTAGTCATAGTATCTAGTACTACAGCCACTATACCACACACAGGTGGTTCGCAAAGAAAAAGTTATTATCTCACAGTGTAGGTGACAGAAAGTCCAAATTCAGGGCACTGGATGAGTTCTTGATTACTGTAACTTTATAATAATTAAATCTTGTGATTGGGTTGTGTGAGTTTTCCAACTTTGTGCTTCTTCAAAAATTGTTTTGGCGGGCTGAGCCCCGGTAGCGTAGTGGATGAGTGCGGGACTGTGGCCGACTGGTTTGGCGGTTCAAATCCAGCAGCAGCAAGGCTGGGCCTCCCACTCCTACCAGAGGGCAGTGATGCCTAAAAAAAAAAAAAAAATTGTTTTGGCAATGCTAACTCCTCTTCTATCACAACTTATCTGTTCTAAAAATTTGTAGCTGAGCCCTGGTGGCGTAGTGGTTGTATGCGGGACTGCGGCCCACAGGGTTGATGGTTCAAATCCAGCAGCAGCTCTCTAGGAGCAAGGCTGGGCTTCTCACTCCCACCAGGGCAGTGATGACACAAAAACCAAACCAAACCAAAAACAACAACAACAAAAAATGTATAAACTTTACTCTCTACTCTCATAAATACATATATATTAAAATATAGCAACATTTTCACCAATTCTTTTCTACATGGATATGGGTAAGTAAAAATAAATTAATAGGGCTGAGCCCCAGTGGCGTAGTGGTTGTGCGCGGGACTGCGGGCCACTGGGACGGAGGTTCAATTCCAGCAGTGGGGCTGGGCCTCCTACTCCCACCACCAGAGAGCAGTGATGCCCCCAAAAATAAAATAAATAAAATAAATAAATAAATAAATAAATAAATTGCTGCTAGGGTTTCAGTTGATATATACATGTGGGTTTATTCCAAACAAAATATATTTTAACACATCTCCGCTATCAGTGGATGGCTGAAAATCCGGTCTTTCAGTAACACACTTGTCTCAGTCTCATAGAATGCCTTCAGAATAAAAAAGAAAGAAAGAAAGAGAAAAGGTCTAAACCAGCAGTTCTCAACCTGTGGATCATGACCCATTTGGGGGTCGAATGACCCTTTCACAGAGGTCACCTGAAACCATTGGAAGACATATTTCCAATGATCTTAGGAACCGAGACACTTCTCTGTTTGTCTCCAAGCGGGTCCACCCACTTGCAGATAGGCTCACCTACAAGTACCCCGTGCGAAGACTGTTGTTACTCAGGCTACACCATGCTTCAAGACAATTCCACTTATTTTTCATTAGAAATAAATATTTCACAACCTATAATTGACATCTTGTTTGTGTGATTCATCACCATGCTGGAGTGATGTTCAGTTTGTACTGTTGAAAACACATCCTGCATATCAGATATTTATTTACATAGTGATTCATAACAGTAGCAAAATTAGAGCTAGGAAGTAGCAATGAAAATAATGTTATGGTGGGGGGGTCTCCACCACATAAGGAACTGTATTAGAGGGCCGAGGCAGTAGGAAGGTTGAGAACCCCTGGAACAAAGCGGTAGCTCCTAAGGGAATTTGCTGAACCGAGACCGAAAGATCAACTCAGATAATTAGGGCAGTTATTTTATTAGGATTGCGAGAGTGATCTTGATAGCTTTTCTTGAAGGGCACGGGATGATCTCAAGGGTTTCGTAGGAAGAAGTTGAAGAAAATAGAAGACTCCATGAATGAAAAAACGATCCGGCCATTGCTTCCTCTCACCACCGTGCATCTGCTCATCCTTGAAGGGTAGCAAGGACTGTGCTGGGAGACTTTCTGTGGGAGACCTTACCCTCCGCGTTACAGCCCAGGTCTTGCCCCTTCACATTTCTTTTGGTTCCTCCACTCCAAGCCCATTTGAGAGGAACTCAATTGGAGTCTGACACGTTGCCCAAAGCACCATGTGACTGGGGGGTCAACTAAGGAGCACACAATTCTCTGGGAAAGGGTTGGAGAGATCGAAGCCTCTCTCTAGAAGCATATCCACCTGCATGGGAACTGTGTTGAGAAGCAATACCTTCACACTGTGCTTTTTTTGTTGAATCAAGGCCTGATTTGGTAAAAGTACTTTATGACCTACCTTGGTATGGCATTGATTACATTCTTCAAGTCGTGCAATCGCTGTCATGCTCCCTTTTCAAGCGATTCCCCGACTCCAGCATAAACTGAGAGTCCTGGTGGCACCGTTGGTAAGTGTTGGACCCCAAGTTCAAAAACCTCCATCTCTCTGAGGGAGAACGATGAGGTCGTATTCTCCTGTAAAGACTTACGGCCATAGAAACCCAGATATAAGCTTGCTGGGAGTCAGAAAGGACTTGATGACAGTAGTTGGGGTTAACATAGACTTCATTCCACCTACGTTTCTCATCTTGCCTTTTGGATTGTTTTTGCCAATTTGATCATATAACTATTTAAAAGGTCCCAGTGGTCCATCTTTACTAATTAAGGTAAACTATTGTGCTCGCTTCGGTAGCACATGTACTAAAATTAAGATAAACTCTTGTTTGGTTTGTAGAGGAGTCCTGGCGACACTGTGGTTACCAGTTGGGCTGCTGGAAGGTCAGCAGGGCTCTCCTCTTGTAAAGAGTTACATCAAGCTTTGGCCATCAAGCTGAGGAGCAGGAAGCCCACATGGAGAAAGCACACCAGCTTGTGTGATCATGAGGTGTCGACGGGAGCAGGTATTAGGCATCAAAAATTTAGAACAAAGTGTCTTTCTTTTTTATTCTGAAGGCATTCTATGAGACTGAGACAAGTGTGTTACTGAAAGACCTGATTTTCAGCCATCCACTGATAGCGGAGATGTGCTTAAATATATTTTGTTTGGAATAAACCCATATGTATATATCAACTGAAACCCTAGCAGCAATTTAATTATCATTATGAGTAATCTTTTTTTGAATTTTTTTGGCATCACTGCCCTCAGGTGGTGGGAGTAGGAGGCCCTTTGCTCCATGGAGCTGGAACCGAACCTCCAACCCAGTGGGCCGCAGTCCCGTGCACAACCACTACGCCACTGGGGCTCAGCCCATTATGAGTCATCTTATCATCTTATCAACGCCCACCTGTAGACAAATGGACATCCCCTTGCAGAAGGGGCACAAGGAAGAGATGAGCCTGTCAGGGTGTAGCATAGCACTAATGAAACATACAGCTTTCCTCTAGTTCTTATGTTTCACCTCCCCCACCCCCCATCATGACCCCAGTTCTACCTTACAAATCTGGCTAGACCAGAGCGTGTACATGGGTACAGATAAGAACTGGAGACACAGGGAATCCAGGACAGATAAAGACCAACACCTTCATAAAAAGCCTCACAATTAGACCACTGAGCAACATCTTCAGCAGCAGAAAAGATGGAAGTAAGACCAGTAAGGAGAACAGCGATGCCAGGAGAGGAAGGGGACGGTGGAGGAAGAAAGGGGAAACCAATCACAGTGATCTATATAGAATCCCCTCCCAGGGGGAGAAACAACAGAAAAGTGGGTGAAAAGAGACAGCGGTCAGGATAAGACATGGGGAAAAAAAGGATAAATTATCAAGGATTCGTGAGGGAGGGGGGAGTGGAGGGGAGAGATGAGCTGACACGAAGGGCTCCAGCAGAACCAAAATGTTTTGAAAACGATGATGGGAACGTAAGTACAAATGTGCCTGACCCCATGGAGAGATTGTGATAAGAGCCCCCAATAAAGTGATTTTTAATAGAAAACAAGAAACCCCTTTTCTCTTTTAAAGTTAAAAAAGTTCTGCTCTTTAGCCCCTCTCCCTTTTATTAGGTTTCATTTCTGTAGTCATGGTCTTGGATCACAATGTAAGTATTATCAGCTTCGGGGGAGGCGGTTTAGAAGACTTGGGGACATCATTGGCTGGAGTGGGGGAAAGTCATGAGCATTGAGAGTTGAGGACAGCACTGTGAATTATTTTAAAAGACTCTGCTTAGTCATGGGTGGTCTTGGAGAGCTGCTGCTGGATTTGAAGCGCCAACCCCGCGGGCCGCAGTCCCACACACAACCACTGCGCCGCCGGGGCTCGGCCCATCCTGGGTGGTCTTATGACCCCCACATCGTGTCTGGCTTGCTGCTGCTGCTGCTGTTAGCGGCAAATGCCGTGCAGTACATCGCTTGCTCTCAAGCCTCCTTTGCTTCTCACCAAGCAAGGTTGTGGCACCTGCTCATCACAGTTGGTAACGCATCTTCCTGCAGTGGTTATACCATGCTCTGCTTCTGCTCCAAGTTCTTGATGCTTGACTCAAAGATTGAGTCTGTATGGTGAAAGGGTGCATCTGTGAGGTATACCTTTCCTGATTTTTTTTTTGGGGGGGGGGGCATCACTGCCTTCTGGTGGTGGGAGTAGGAGACCCAGCCTTGCTGCTGGATTTGAACCTCCATCCCAGTGGGCCATAGTCCCGCGCACAAACACTACGCCACCGGGGCTCAGCCCCCTTTCCTGATTTTAAACCGTACACTGTCCTCCTTCTTCTTCTTCTTTTAAACATCTGTTTCTTACTCTGTGTACACATTCCACAAGTGCAAGATGAGGGGTTCTGTAATTCACGTTCCTCGTAATAGTATTCATAATTTGATAGGATCCCCACAGTACAATGCCTCTACACAGTTAAGAAAACACAGGGGAATATCGTTCTGGCATTCTTTGACCTGACATGGCGATGGTATCCCTCACCCCCGCCCTCTTCTGTTTTGTTTTGTTTTTGTTTTTTGGGCATCACTGCTCTCTGGTGGTGGGAGTAGAAGGCCCAGCCCCACTGCTAGAATTGAACATCCGTCCCAGTGGGCCGCAGTCCTGCGCACAACCACTACGCCACCGGGGCTCAGCCCAACTCTTTTTTTTTATTAGTTTTTTTTGTGGCATCACTGTCCTGGTGGGAGTAGCAAGCCCAGCCTTGCACCTGGAGAGCTGCTGCTGGATTCGAACTGTCAACCCTGCAAACTACCACTAAGCCACCAGGGCTCAGCCAGCTCATACAACTCTTATCCTTGATAATTTATCATTTTTTTTCATGTCTTACACTAACAAAGGTCTCCCTTCACCCACTTCTTTGTGGTCCATCCTCCTGGGAGGGGATTATGTATAGTTCCCTGTGATCAATTCTCCCTTTCTCCCCCCCACTTTCCCCTTACCCTCCTGGGATATATTCAAAATTTCCCTCCAACACCATCATTCAAGTTCACCAATTCTTCTCTGGTCCTTTTTGTTTCCAACTCTTGCATTCTAATGACTAGTTATTATCAACACATCTCAATAAATTTTTAATAATTTATTAAATAAATAAATTTATTTTTTCATCTCAATAAATTTTATTGCATGAAAGCAACACAGACAAGTTTAAGGAATTATCTAGCCTGTAGTTGGACACCTCTTAGGTCTTACTCATCAGCCTGTTGAACTGTTTCTTTTTCAGAATATAGATACCACTCCAATCCCCCCCCCCCCCCCCCCCCAGATATCCTTGTTTTTAACTATTGTGGCTTGAAACAGCTAAACATGAGAAAAGTTCAATGCAATTTCATAAAAGAATGAGCTCATCTTTCTGGGCTTGAGGCAGGGAACAGGCAACACTTGTCCTCATCCGAACCCTCTGGATGTATTTTTACCAAGGAGTCGCAGATGCCAACAAGCGACCCATTCTCCTGAATCCCAACGTTAACGGGGAAGTGAGCATACACAGGCTTCAGCTGCTTTCTGAAGCGCAGTGTCACGCCCTCGATCAGGTTCTGTACGTGACTGCAGACAGGGTGGGCTGTAGCCAGGTCCTTTCTGTTTCCCCAGCATTTCTCAAATAGAAGCCTCTTCTTTATATTTCCAAGGAGATCGAGTTCTACATTGACGGGACTGACATCCTGAAAATCCCTCCGAGACCCTGCATAATCGCTGTGCGCCCTTCAGGGCGATGTGGCATCCTCTGGAATATGGACAGTCTGGTGGCTGAGCATGGTCTTCATTCTCCCCACAGATGCGGCAACGAAGCTAACAGTGCATCTGGATGGCATGTCTGATTAATCTCAGGTAGAAGACATTAGTAAAATTCTTCAGTTCCTTCAATGTTAGTAATTGATGCATAAATTTGAATAATACCTGTATTAACTGGATTTCTTTTTATTTTATTTTTTTTGGCATCACTGCCTCTGGTGGTTGTGGGCACTACCCAGCGTTGCTCCTGAGAGCTGCTGCTGGATTTGAACCGCCAAGCCTGTGGACTGCAGTCCTGCACTCAACCACTTACACCACCGGGGCTCAGCCTGGATTTCTTTAAGGATTGATCAATGATGCCCCCCCCCCAAAAAAAAAAGGATTGATATCTATCCTATCACAGACATTTTGCACTTGTAGATAGATCTGAAATGTCCCTTTTGATGAGGAATGCAAGGACATTCCTCTTGAATCGGTCACTGCTGGCATAGTGAATCATAGGATGGTTTGATTCCAAATGACCACTATCAGTCTGTTTCAAGTCATCGATCTTTATACTTTCATGAAATGTATGATGATTTCCAATTGTCCTACTTTCATAGCTCGCCCATTCCGATTCCAATTATTAGCAGGTGTTTGCAGCTGTCTCTTCTCGGTTGAGCCTTGCCCAATCAGCATTTCCCCCCTCAGGCTTTACTCCACTCACGCCATTATTGCCAACTTTGCTTTGAGAAAACAGCTCTTCCGCAGTCATTTTAAGTGCGTTTCCACCAGTGGAGGAGCCTGAGTGGTAACGGGGTTACCCGTTGGGCTATGAGCCGAATGGTCGGCAGTTCAAAACCACCAAGAGCTCTGAGGAAGAAAGACTGGGTTTTCCACTCCTGTAAACCCTTCCAGTCTCAGACACCCACACGAAGGGTGCTAAGAGCCAGCATTGACTTGATGGCCATGAGCTTGACTTGCTGTGGTTCCAGCCTGTGGGGCTCATCTTCTGGAAGCATCTCTGATAAGCTTCTGCTTCTGTTCAGGAGGCCTTCAGTCACTGACAAGGTCGCGACGCTCTGCACGGTGTTTCCAGTGACCAGTTCTCCTGAAGCGGACTGTCGATGGCTTCTCCAAAGCCTCTTCTTGGTCCGGAAGCTTGCCCGAGACCTGTTCACCTTGGGTGACCCAGCTGGGATTTGAAATACTACGGATAGAGGATCCAGGATCACAGTAAGCCAAAAGACACCACAGTACTGCTAGCTGCCAGACAAACGGACCATCGACCATCTGATTCGCTAATCCCCCTCATAGGCATTCACCCCCAAATGAAAGCCTATGTGCACACACACACAAAAAATGTCCACAGAATTGCCATCGATAGATAGCCAAACCACCGCTTGTCGGGGGCTGTGTGGTGCCGCGGTGGCTCACGTGTTGTTCCCAGGCTCGAGGCTGTGTTGGTGGCATTTCAAACACCGGCAGGGTCACCGAGAGCCGACACGGTTCGGCAGCGCTTCCAGATGAAGAGCAGACGAGGCAGAAGGACGAGGCCGACCGCCGGAGAAGGAGCCCCGGCACGCCCTGTGGTTTGCGGCAGAGCAGTCCTAGCGAAAGCCTCTAGGAGAGCAAAGGAACCGTGTCCAGAGACAGTGCCGGAGGAGGAGGCCCTCCGCAGGCTGGAAGGCACGCACGACCTGACTGAGCGACAGCTGCCTCCTCGCAGCAGGTGTTGGGCCCCATTGCGTTGATTCGGACCCATGCCTGTCCTCTGCGCAACACAACGAAACACTGCCCGGTGCTCCGCCGTCCTCACCATGGCTCCTGGGCCTGAGCCCGTGGCTGCAGCTGCTCGGTCCGTCCATCGCGTTGGGGGCTTCCTCTTTTTCCCTGCTCCCCCACGTTGCCAAGAATGATGCTCTTCTCCAGGAACTGGCGACAGCATGTCCAAAACCGGTACACGGAAGCCTTGTCAGCCTACAGCCAGCACGCTACGAGGGAGGGAGTCCAGCCTTTGGGAGCAAAGCCCTCAGGACCTTTATTTGTTCATGGGGCACGACTCAAAGTGGGAAGAAACAGCTGCAGGCGTTTATGAATAATTGGAACTTGAAGTGCACTACGGATGAATCTAGGTCCATTGGAAGCCGTTAAAAATGAAACAAAAGGGGGCTGAGCCCCGGTGGCGTAGTGGTTGTGCGCGGGACTGCGGCCCACTGGGATGGAGGTTCAATTCCCGCTCACAGGAGCAAAGGCTGGGCCTCCTACTCCCACCTACTCCCACCACCAGGGCAGTGATGCTTAAAAAAAATTTTAAAAAAATTAAAAAAAATGAAACGAAAGGGGGCTGAGCCCTGGTGGCGTACATGGTTGAGGGCGGGACTGTGGCCCTCGGGCTTGGCGCTTTAAATCCAGCGGCTGCAGCGCTGGGTAACTCCCACGACCACGACCACCAGAGGCAGTGAAGCCCAAACCCCCCCCCCAAAAAAAAAAAAAAAAAGAAAATGAAACGAAATGGATAAAGAGTAATAGCGTTGGTGTTTTGTGAGCTGAAATGGACTAGTCCTGGCGATTTTGAATCAGGTAATTGTATGGTTTATTATACCGGGAAGGACACCGTCAAGAGGGGTGGTGCTGCATTCGTTGTTAAAAAGGACATGTCAAGTTCTTCCTTGAAGTTCAAGCTGCCTTCAGTAGAATCATATCTATCTGCATACAAGGAAATCCAATTTATTTAGATGTTATTCAAAAGACTACACCAACCACTGAAGTCAGTGATAAAGAAACGGAAGTAGTCTGCGAATGTCTTCGGTCTCCAAGTGAGCAAGCCTGCAGGCAAGATGCAGTGGTAATCAGCAGTGATGGGAATGTGAGAGTTGGAGTTAAAGAGGAAGGAACCGTAGTTGGAAACTATGGCCTTGGCGAGAGAAACAAAGCTGGAGAGCACATCACAAATCCCTTTCGTCAACAATACGAAAGGCTCTTGATCCTGCATGTGGCTTTGTCAGATGGAATACACAGACATCAAAAGGACTCCATCCGCGGGGAGAGATGATGGAGAAGCTCAATAGCAGTAGCAGAAACAGCCCAGGGGCCTTTACTTATTCATATGTATGTTGAAATTGAAAAAAAGTCAAACAAGTCCGCAGGAACCAAACAAAGACTTTGAGCCCATCTCACCTGAATGTTGAGGACACCCCAAGAACAGATTTGACGGACGCATTAAACACCCAGGACCTGATGCGTTTCAGGGCCACATCAAGAACATACATGAAGAAAACAAAAGGTCATTAAGAAGACAAGAAAGGGGGCTGAGCCCCGGTGGTGTCATGGTTGAGTGCGGGACTGCGGTCCACTGGTGTGGTGGTTCAAATCCAGCAGCAGCTCTCCAGGAGCAAGGCTGGGCCTCTCACTCCCACCAGAGGGCAGTGATGCCCCCCCCCCCAAAAAAAAGAAGAAGAAGACAAGAAAGAAAAAAAAGATTAAGACACTTCCAAGAAGATGTCAGAATAGACTCTGAAACTTTCTCTTAATCATAGAGTAGCTAGGAAAAGGGCAAACATGATGAAGTCCAAGAACTGAACAGAAAATTTCAAAGGGCATTGCAAGAGGGCAAAATAAAATATTATAATGAAATGTGCAAAGACCTAGAGTTAGAGAATCCAAAAGGAAGAGCTGCTCAGTTATATCTTGAACTAAAAGAACTAAAGAAAAAATTTGAATCGCAAGTTGCAATGTTGAAAGATTCCAAGAGCAAAATATTGAGCGATGCAAAAAGCATCAAAAGAAGATTAAAAGACAATTCAGAGTCACCATTCCAAAAACAGCGAGTTGACATTCAACCCATTTGATCAAGAACCTCTGGTATTAATGGAAGAAGTTCAAACTGCGCTGAAAGCATGAGTCAAAAACAGATTCCAGGGCTGAGCCCCGGTGGCGTAAGTGGTTGAATGTGGGACTGCGACCTGCGGGCTTGGCGGTTCAAATCCAGCGGAGGCTCTCAGGAGAGGCACTGGGTAGCGCCCACAACCACCAGCGGCAGTGATGCACACACACACACACACACACACACACACACACAACAGATTCAGGAATTGATGGAATACCAATTGAAATGTTTCAACATGTGGATGACCTCATGATGCATAGGAAGCACGCACTCAACTATGCCAAGAATTTTGGAAGACCGCTACCTGGCCAACCGACTGGAAGAGACCCACATTTGTGTTCATTTCCAAGAAAGGTGGCCCAAAAGAATTTTCAAATTATTCAACAACGGTTGCAGCAGTACTTTGATAGGAAACTGTCCGAAATTCAAGTCAGATTTAACAGAGGATGCGGAACAAGGGATATGATTGTGGATGTCAGATAGCTCTTGACTGAAAGTAAAGACTATAAAAATGATACTTACTTGTGTTTTATTGACTACGCTAAGGCACTCGACTGTGTGAACTCTAACAGACTCAAGGATAGCCTTAAGAAGAAAGAGTGTCTGTGCTCACACAGGACCGATATGTGGCTGGAGAGGCAGGGCTGCAAGCAGAACAAGGGAATGCTACATGCTTTAAAGTTAAGAAGGTGTGCGTTAAGGTTGTGTCCTCTCACTACACGAGTTCAATCTGTATGCTAAGCAAATCATCAAGGAAACGGGATTATCTGAAGGAGAATGATGCCCAGGCTGGAGGAGGCCAGGTCTTCTCAGTTAGTAGAACAACTCTTGACAGGAGGGAATTTTTGGTATTCTCCTGTGCAGAGGTGACATACAAAACTTAGGGCAAAACACCCACTATCCAGCCACAGGGCCATAAATCGTTTACAGGAATAATTATGATTTTTGAAGCACTGAGAGGAAATCTTCTGACTCTTTGAAATTGTCTGTGGGGTTTGTGGTGGTGGTGGTGGTGGTTGTTACAACAGCAAAATTGTTTTTGTTGTTGTTGTTGTTGTTTAATTGCTTGGTTTTTTTCCTGAACGCCTGCCCAGCAGTGGATGCACCAGGCAGTGTGCTAGTCAAAAATAACAATAATTACTTTTGAGGTGATTAGAGGAGGAGAAGAAGAAGACAGCATCTGAGTGGGAGGAAGGTTTAATAACAACCTGAGATATGCAGATGACACAACCTCGATTACTGAAAAGAAGGAGGAGTTGAAGGAAACTTGCTGATGAAGATCAAGGATTGCAGTCTTCAGTACGGATCACAACTCAATATAAAGAAAAGAAAAAGCCTCACACGTGCACCAATAGACAAATGAAGAAAAGACGGAAGTGGCCAAGGATTTGACGCCCCAGTCAATGCTCATGGAAGCAGCAGACTAGAACTCAAACAGCATATTACATTAAGCAAATCTGCAGCACGAGACCTTTTCAAAGTTGGAAAGCAAAGGCATTCCTTTGAGGATCGAGGTATGCCCGAGCCAGGCCACAGTATTTCCCATTGCCTCCCGTGCATGTGGAAGTTGGGCATTGAACAAGGAAGACGGGCAAGGACTATTGAAAGTACCGTGGACCGCCCAAAGCAGAAAAAAAAATCTATCTTGGAAGAAGAGCCAGAATGCGCTCTCAAAGCGAGGGTCACAGACTTAGTCTCAGGTACTTTGTGCATGCTGTCAGGAGAGGCCAGGCCCTGGAGAAGAACTTCAGGCTTGGTAAAGGAAAGGAACAGCCACACAGAGAATGGCCCTGAACAAGATGGACCAACAGTCAATAGGTGACGTCAGGGCGACGCAGGACCACGGGGGTTGTCCATGGAGTGTCAGAATCCATTCAGTGACACCAGATCACAAGACTACTCCAGCAACGGAAGACCAGTCATCAAGGAAATGGACTGACTTAGTGATACAAGCAACAGTTTAGATACATGTGAAAATCATGATGCTGAGTTGGAAAAGTCGGTTAAAAGAGGGTACACAGGCCACCTGTTTTAGCACTCCCGCTGCACAGGGCGGCCGTTTGCTGGAGGTCCGCCCTGGGTCCCAGCTCGACGAGCCTCACTCGCGCGGAGTGGGGATGGGGAGCATCTACGGGTGCTGCTCCCTGGCTCAGTGATGGCCCTGTGCCCTCACTGGGCTGCTTCCGAGGAGCCACGGGACTCTCTGCGTGGTGCTCTGTGGCCCGGGCCCTCGCCAGGGGCTCTCCTGTGCCAGGCAAGTCCGTGTGCCACACAGAGAATTAATCCAGTCTCCCCAGCTGGGTACCAGAGGCGGTCATTCATGCTGTTGAAAGTACAGATTTCAAAAGTTCTCACTGGCCCGGGTGGATGAAACATTCACCTGCCTTCAGACTGACTGGTGGCCTCCCTTCCACTCCTGTGCCTCCTACTCAAGGGATATCTGGGTTTTAGAGAGGCCATTCAATTGGACATTAAAAAACAAAATCAGTCAAGAAATGGACTCACTGGTATTTGAGGATGTGTCCATGACTTCACCCAGGAAGAATGGGCTTTGGTGAATTTTTCTCAGAGGAAACTTTATAGAGATATGACGGTGGAAACCATCAGGAATCTCAACTCAATCTCTCAATGGGATAGTAATAGACACACCATGTTCATTGAACATATAATAATGCGATCCCTGGGCTGAGCCTTGGTGGCCTAGTGGTTGTGTGCAGGACTGCGGCCCACAGGGTTGACAGTTCAAATCCAGCAGCAGCTCTCCAGGAGCAAGGCCGGGCTTCCTGCTCCCACCAGAGCAGTGATGCCACACACACACACACACACACACACACACACAAAATAATAATGTGATCCCTGAAGAATGACAATGACTGCTGGTATTCATGTTATGAGAAATCTAAATTCTGTGGCAGTGAACAACACAACAACCAGCAAAGGCCTTCGAGAAACTGTGTCGTAGAAAACCTCTATGCAAGTAAATAAGATAAATTAAAGAGATATAAAGATGTTGAGGCTGAGTCCCGGTGGCATAGTGGTTGATTGCGGGACTGTGGCCTACTGGCTTGGCGGTTCAAATCCAACAGCAGCTCTCCAGGAGCAAGGCTGGGCCTCCCACTCTCACCAGGGCAGTGGTGCTCCCCAAAAAACAAACAAACAAACAAATAAAAAGAAGTTGACCAGTATGGACAATGTTTCTGCAGGGTTCCAGATCTTACTAGTCTTAAAGGAATGCTGGCATAAATCCTTTTAACTTTGGTGAAGGTGAAAATCATACATTTCATCATGAGGTCAGAGCTCACACCAAAAACAGACCATATCAATATAGAATGTAGTGAAAACTGCAGTAGGTTCTGTTGCTTAAAGCCTTATTCAAAGCCATTCACTGGAGAGAACTTGTGTAACTTTATGTACTGTGGTAAACCCTGCACTAGTTCCTTGCCACTTAAAAAAAAGGGTATACACGTATTATTCCACTTATATAAAAGTCTAGAAAATGTAAGCTCTTGTAGTAACAGAAAGAACATCCATGGTTGGGAACAAATGGAGGAGAAGGAAAAGGTAGCAGGCCTGGATTATGAAGAAGTAGGAGAGAAGTTTGGGAGTGATATACATATGGTTATTTTCTTGATTTGGGTGTCTGTTTCACAGGTGCATTTATGTAGCAAAGCTTGTCAAATTATAGACTTTAAACATAGTTTATTTATGCCATTATACCGATAAAATACTTAAGTAAACATGCAAAGCAATATAAAATAAAAATATTAATAGATATAAAAATGAAGTACTTGTGTATCAGACACAAGCACAGTCATAACGACCACCCTCCCCCCTTCTCCTCATACAGATATAATCACATTACTGAAGCAGTTGTGTATGATCTCTATGCATTTTATTTATTTTTTATTTTTTATTTTTGGCATCACTGCCCTGGTGGGAGTAGGAAGCCCAGCCTTGCTCCTGGAGAGCTACTTGCTGGATTTGAACTGTTAACCCTGTGGGTCGCAGTCCCGCACACAACCACTGCGCCACCGGGGCTCAGCCCTCTCTATGCATTTTAATACTTTCGCAACATTTGTAACCATGCACAAATTACATGTCCTAGAAACTATATAATATGATTTTGCATATTCTAATCACTATGAATAATACCATATGACATGTTTTCTGGGTTTTCAGTTTTCCTTTTTCACTCAACACTGTGCATCTTATATTTATCCACATTGATCATTATAAATTCCATGTATTCATTTTAACTGCTGTATTTTTTGTCCACCGAGGGACAGGTTGGTGGTTTCCATATTTTCTTTGTTACACACAGCATTGCAACGAGCAGACTTATATAGATCTCCTTGTGCACAAGTGTAAATATTTCTCTAAGGAAGACATTCCAAGATTAAATAATAGGGTATTATCTATTGTGAAAATGGCATGGTGGAGGCATCCGATCTTCTGTGACTTCACGATGGGAAGAAAGAATCAAGATCAACAGCCCAAAGCTGATTTGAGGTGGCGGTCAAACACATCTCATATCTTCAACTTTTTTTTTGTTACCAGTGTGACACCAGCTGCTTCTCCTAGAGTACTCTTTGCTCCTCTCCTGGGTTAGATAATTCACAGGCAATACCGAGTATGGGGTTCATTAGGGAACCAGGCTATAAGTAAAAATTAGAAAGGATTCAGGATACATGTCTTCAATCAGGACTGTCTCTTCTCAGCCTTGCTCACAGACAGGCCTCTCTCTGGGTAAGGGCCTCTTTGCCCTGCTCAGGCAAGTGTTACAAAGTTATTTAGCTCTTCCAGTAAGTGCCTAGAGGCCCTCCACCCCACCAGCAAGCCTCAGGCCAAAAGGTGTTTAGCTTCCTTCTTTAGGACTGGGAAGCCCAGGACACCACCTCCTGCTGTTCTTTGGGTTCTGCTGCCTCTGCTGAAAGTCATTTCTCTGCAGTTGCCTCTTACCATTTCTTTCTGTCTCAGGTATTATTGCCCTGAGAATCTTGGAGTCTCTCAGCACTGGGACTCCAGGTCCAAAAGATGTGTTCAACTTCCATCTCTTCTTTTTTTTTCCATCTCTTCTTCTTAGTCATAAACAGATCTCCCTTTCTGCTTCTAGGATGATTTGCCGTGACCTAGTGTGATGTCAAAGTTGACCCATTTCCTCCTTAGGGTTTCACACGCCTTCTTCAAGTCAGATTCAGAGGAGGACATGGTGTGAGGATTATCATTGCTAATGTCAGACGGATCTTGACTGAAAGCAAAGAACACCAGAAAAACATGTACTTGTGCTTTATTGACTATGCAAAGGTTTTCAATTATATGGGTCATAACAAAACTGTGGAACACATTGAAAAGACTGAAAGACTTCATCGTGCTTATGCGAAGCCTGCACATAGACCAAGTGGCAGTCATTTGAACAGAACAAGGGAATACTGCGTGGTTTAGAATTAGCGATGGTGTGTGTCAAAATTGTACCCTTTGACCACACGTGTTGAATCTGTATGCTGAGCAAATAACCCATCTGGACACTGGATTCATTTTTTGTTTTTGTTTTTTGGTTTTTTTGGGGGGGCATCACTGCTCTCTGGTGGTGGGAGTAGGAGGCCCAGCCCCACTGCTGGAATTGAACCTCCGTCCCTGTGGGCCGCAGTCCCGCGCACAACCACTACGCCACCGGGGCTCAGCCCGAGACACTGGACTCTGTGAAGAGTGCAGCATCCAGATCAGAGGAAGGGTCACTAACAGCCTACAATATGCAGATTACACAACCTTGGCTGCTGAAGGCAAAGAGGGCTTGAAATGCTAATTGATGGAGATCAATGATTATACAGCCTTCAATATAAAGAATGCCCAGATCTTCAAAGCTAGACCAATGAACAACGTCATGATAAATGGAGGAAACCCTGAATTCTCAAGAATGTTACTTTACTTGGGTCCACAATCAATGCTCGTGGAAGCAGCAGTCAAGAAGTCAGTGACACATTGTCATGGGAAAGTCTGCTGCACAAGATTATTTAAAGAGGCTGAGCCCTGGTGGCCTAGTGGTTGTGTGCAGGACTGCGGCCCACAGGGTTAACGGTTCAAATCCAGCAGCAGCTCTCCAGGAGCAAGGCTGGGCTTCCTACTCCCACCAAGGCAGTGATGCCCCCCCAAAACAAAACAAAACCCAAAAACAAACAAACAAAAAAGATTATTTAAAGTATTAAAAAAAAAACAAAGCTATCACTAAGACTAAAATGCGCCTGACCCACGCCACCATATTGTGATCATCATATATGCCTATGAAAGCTGGAAAATGAATAAGGATGACTGGAAATGAATTGATGCATTTGAGTCAACTGGTGAAGACCGCCGAAAGTATCCTGGTCTGCCAGGAGAACAAACATGTCTGTTGGGGGGTAAGTCTAACCAGAACACTCCTTAGGATTTCAGCTCAAATGCTTTGAACATGGAGTCAAGAGACCACTTTCTGGGAAAAGGCATCATTCTTGGTAAAGTTTAAAAAAAAAAAAAGCATTGCCATTGAGTTGATGCTAATTCACAGTGACCTATAGGACAATAAGAAGGGAAGAAACCGGGGCATAAGAACTCAGCGGGAAGGGGGCTGAAATGGCTCTGGGAAGACAGAGGCAGAGACTGAATCCTGCTGCTTCCAACCACGAAACTCCTGGGGGCTCCCAGAGGCTGAGAGAGAGATAAGAAAGGATCCTCTCCTCGAGGCTTCACAGGGAGATTCTCCCAGCACACAGGACGATTTCAGACATCTGACCTTCAGAACTGTGAGCAAGGACACTTCTCTTGTTTAAGCCATTCACATGGATGGTATAGATGGTCCCTGCCTTGCTAAATGATTTCATTCTGGTGACTCCACCATATGTTAGTGCTAACATACCTATATCTAATATCTTTTTTTAGCTTTTATTTTTATTGTCTTTATTTTCTTTTTTTGTATTTTTAAATAAAGTTTGTTGTCTTTCTTTTCTTTTCTTTTTTTTTTTGGGAGGGGGGGCATCACTGCTCTCAGTGGTGGAAGTAGGAGGCCCAGCCCCACTGCTGGAATTGAACCCCTGTCCCAGTGGGCCGCAGTCCCGCGCACAACCACTACGCCACCGGGGCTCAGCCCTGTTGTCTTTATTTTCAATGCCTTTATAAATCTGATGGTTATTTGTCTCTGAGGGTTGTAAATATACACATATGTTTTTTTTTTCTTTTTGGCTTTTTTTTTTGGGGGGGGGGGGCATCACTGCCCTCAGGTGGTGGGAGTAGGAGGCCCAGCCTTTGCTCCGTGAAGCTGGAATCGAACCTCCATCCCAGTGGGCCGCAGTCCCGCGCACAACCACTACGCCACCAGGGCTCAGCCCTACACATATGTTTTAACACATACCTAGATATATAAAAATACATGAATCTTGAAAAGATTTAATCCTACAATGAAGAAGAGTTGGGTGGTGTTAACATTTGGTCAGTTGTAGCAAAAATTCCACTTGTGGATTTTTTCCTCTGGGAATGGGAGTAGTGATTCCAGCCAGAAAATTAGGGAGAGTTGGTCTTCTTCCTTTCTTCCTTTCTCTCAGATATTTCACGGTACCATCTCACTGCTTCCTAAATCTACCTCTCAGCAGATTCGACACCAGCAATCCCTGCTTCTCCAATCATACCCACACATCTATGTTTGAACTGGTACAGCCGTTAAAGTATCTGCCGTCGTCCCCTTGCTGATTCTCCTGGCTTTTAAAAAAGCTGTCTGCTTTGGTTCAAATCATCAGTCAACTCATAGAAATCCTCTTCTGGATGTGGTCTTCCACCCAAACCACCAACAGCTTCGCCACCTCTGTGTAAAAATCATCTACAGAATGCCACTTGTCCCTTTAACTACCGCCAAGATGCTGTCTTTATCCTTTGTAATCGTCAAAAAAGGAAAAAAGAAAAACCAAAAAAAAATCGTCAAAAAAGGTCAAATAAGACAATCCTTCCTTGTGTGCTGTTTCACAAACTTTCTTTTCATTATCACAGGGCTTCACGAGTTCCATCTTTGCAGCTACAGTCTTCCTCATCTTGTTTTTTGAACGAGAACTTTCGGTGGCATGACTTATTTTGCTAGACATATTGTTGGGTAGTATAAGCAATGCAGATGTGGGTGTTAGAAAAGCTTGAACACCTTTGCTTTAAATTAGCAACAGATGCTTCTTCTGTTATAAAATGGGGAATAAGATTGCATCATGACAGTCCTGGTTTATAAGGAAGTCAGCATTGGAACAGTAACAATGAGTTTGGAAGGTAAAACTAGTGGGGTATATATGCAGTTCAATTGTCCTGTGTCATTTAAGTTGGACAATGTCCAACCTTCTATTTGTTATCATTCCCAACACCAATGCCAAGTTTATTGTAGTCCAGGCTGCATGGTATTATTTTGAGCAGTAAATCATACAACTGAGCATCTGCCAGTGAACTCGGAGAAGGAAGCATTAGCAAATCTTCACTGCAGCGCTGTATATAGTACCTATTACTAGTGAGAAGATGCATTTTTGTTTGGTTAATGGACAGTTGGAAGAGCAATTGGTTGCAATTTGAAAACCTTGCAAGTTGATGACATCATGTCATTTGTTAGGGCAGCCCTCAGAAACTAGCACATAATCTTTTTAATTATTTGGGTTTCTTTTTCCATGAAGTCGCCTTCTTATTCTTTGCACAGCTCATTCTTCTATTGCATGGTGCTTTTCTAATTTATTTTCTGTAAGTTCCTTATATAACTTGTATATCATCTCTTTTTTTACATGGGTTGGATATATTCATTAATGGTATCTTTTGATATAGAAATTTTCAGTTAGTTTGAATTTTTCCTATCCCAATATCATAAAACCATTTATCCACTCTCCCCTCACTCCCCGGAAAGCTGATGCTGACTCTGCTCATACTGGTAATTTGCTCTGTAACCTTGGGCAACGTTTTTGATCCTTTCTGGCTCTCAATAGTCTCCGTTTTAAAATGTGGACAGTCAAAATATCTGCCTGCAAGAGCAGTTGTTAGCATTACTCATCTGTATTAGTCAGAATGTCAAAGGAGGCAGATGTCACTCTCAAATTAGAAGGAGGTGAGAAGAATTTATTTACAAAGTTTAGAGGTTATTTACAATAGTAGGGATGACTACAGAAACCACAGAAAGAGTGCAATAACCTGAGACCGGTAACAGTAGAGAAGTAGCTACTCTCGCTCCAGTCCAAAAAGGAACGAGAGGGCAGGAAGTGGTTATTGGGAAGAAAGGCCTGTAGAGAGGGTCACTGGTGAGGGGTAGTGATCATTGATTGAGGGCCATGGTGACCCTGAAATCACCTGGGAGGTAGAAATCTGAGGAAGAAGATTCGACCTCCTTCCTGTCTTTTCTTCCACACTCCTGCGTGGGCCATGCCAAGACTGAAGCCAGAGGACAGAAGAGCACCTAGTGCTGTTCATGCTGGACACTGGGAGAACAAGTAGATCTGGAGGAACAAATGAAAGCTATTTGGCCCGCGTTCAATCAGAATTTACTGAGCGCCCACGAGAGTCACAGTCCTGTTCTAGGCGCTGAAGACATAATACAAAAGGCAAAGTCTCTGACTTGATGAGCTTACATTCTAATAGGAAGAGAGAAAGTTTGTTATTTGTCCTGTAGTGTGAAGTGCTAGGAAATGCAGCAGAAGGCCAGGACAAGGACAAGTGCACGAGGAGTAGGACAGTCGGGAGAACGTTTTTAAAGTAATGTCATCTGAGCCAGTTCTGAAGGAAGCGAGGGGATGAGCCAAATGTGTAGCTGGTAGAAAAATGCAATGGTTATGAAATAGGATTTTGCTTGGTAGTATGAGGAAATGTGAGGAGGTGGTGTGGTTGGAAAAGAATGAAGGGGAAGAGGAACCTACATGAGAGTGGTGGCAATGAAAATAATGGAGAATGGCAGTAGAAATATATATATATATTATTAATCATTTTATTGGGGGGTTCTTACAAATCTTAGGACAATCCATCATTCAATTGTATTAAGTATACTTGTACAAATGCTGCCACCAACATTTCCAAAACATGTTCCTTCTCCTTGAGCCCTTGGTATCAGCTTCTCTTTTCCCCTTCCTCCCTCACCCTTCCACCCTTGTGAATCCTTGATCAGTTATATATTATTTTGGTTATTTCATGTCTTACCCTTCCTGTTGTCCCCTTCACCCACGCTTCTGTTTTCTTCCCCCTGGGGAGTGGGCTATAAAGCCAGCCTTGTGATGGGATACTGGGTATATTTTGAAGATAGAGAAATTTGCTCCTTCTACAGGATTTGCTGGTATAAGTGGCAGAGAAAGACAGGCATCAAAGATAACTCTTAAAATATTTGGTCTGAAGGTAAACAAGAAGCCATCTAGCTCAGAAGCAACAGAGTCCACCTGGAAGAAACACACCTACCTGTGTGATCATGAGGTGTCGAAGGAATCAGGTATGGGGCATCAAAGAACAAAAAAAAAATGAGAGGGAGTGGTGCAGAGTGGGGACCCAAGACACATCTGTAGGCAACGGGACCTCCCCTTTTAAAAGGGTCACGGAAAGGAGACAAGCCAGTCAGGGTGCAGTGCAGCGATGATGAAACGTACAACTTTGCTCTAGTTCTTCGATGCTTTCTCCCCTCTACCCCTATCACGGTCTCAATTCTACCGGGTAGACCAGGGGATGGACACTGGTACAGACAGGAACTGGAAACGGAATCCAGGACAGACGATCCCTTCAGAACCAGTGCTGAGAGCTGTGGTACTGGAGGGTGAAGGAAAGGTGGTGGGGAAAGAGGGAGCCGATTATAAAGATCTACATTTGACCTCCTCCATGGGGTACAGACAACAGGGAAGTGGGTGAATGGAGACATCAGACAGTGTATGATATGACAAAATAATAATAATAATTTATAAATTATCAAGGGTTCATGAAGGGGGGGAGTGGGGAGGGAGGGGAAAAAGTGAGGAACTGATACCAAGGGAAAGCAAATGTTTTGAGAACGATGATGGCCATGAATGTACAAATGTGCTTGACACAATGTATGGATGTATAGATTGTGATGCGTTGTATGAGCCCCCAATAAAATGATAATATATCACACACACACACACTCATACATATACACATATCTATATACATACCTATTTGACCTGAAAACAACAAGGAGAAATGATGCCAGTGAAAACGACGGTATAAAAACTTTCAAACATTCACTTCTCCATAAAAGCAATGAGAACAGTGACAAAAATCGTCAGGATTCACTTTTTTTGAACTCTAGAAATGAACCAATGAAGGAAGCGTGTTTACCTTGAAAACCTACAACCTGCAATCCTGGGGAAGCCAGTCGTTTGGCTGTCTCTGGGAAAAGAAGCAGAATGAAGCTGGAGGGGCTTCCACGTCTTGCTCTCAGAGAAGTATTCTTCTTTGATGTTTCCGTGGTTCCCCGTAAGGTCCCACTCAAGATTTTTTTTCTCCTTGACTCTAAAATTTTCTAGTGCAGTCTTCCCCTTGAGGTGGGGACGCTGTCGAAACCAACAGAAGCAATTGTTGACCAGCTCAGAGCTGCTGAGGGTGGTGGAAACTAGCTGGGACAAACAATAGACTAACCAAAAGGGAAAAGCTGGGAAATATAATGTCTGTAGTAGCTTTCAAATGTCACTGAGAATCTAAAAGTTCACACGTAAAACTGCAGGGATGCCAAAGGATGTGCACCTACTCACTGACCCCCAAGAAGCCCACCAACAATCACAGCTGGCTACCTTTGCAAATCTGTGTAACCAGGACGTGAAGGCTAAGACAAAACTATCAGCTGCCTGCTTGAGCGTCAAAGGCATGCCTCAGCAGGCACTCATGCCTTTGGCAAGGAGTAGGAGGTCATTGGTTCTAGGTATTTAAGTCAATCTCTATTCATTAGCTAGCCACTACAATAACCACAGAGAGACTTCAGTGGCACATATGTCAAAGAATACATATTTTACAGAAAAGTCACAAAACAAGCAGCAAAAAGAAACCCCAGGGAGAGGGCCAGAATTTGGTCTCCATAAGTTACCACATAACAGGATCTTTTTTATTTTATTTTTATTTTTTTTGGGGGGGCATCCCTGCTCTCCGGTGGTGGGAGTAGGAGGTCCAGCCCCACTGCTGGAATTGAACCTCTGTCCCAGTGGGCCGCAATCCTGCACACAACCACTACGCCACTGGGGCTCAGCCCCATAACAGGATCTTAAATGTCCAACTTTCAACAAGAAAATTAAAAGATATGCAAAGAAGTAGGAAAGCATGCATCATACATCACAGGAGAACAAAAACAGCCCCTGTGAAAGTTCAGACATTGGACTTATTAGACATTATTTTAAAAAGTCATTTAAAATATGTTCAAAACTAAAAGAAACTGTGCTTCATGAACTAAACGGAGATATAAAAGGTTTCATCGAGAATATTAATAAAAAGAATATCAATAAAGTGGAAAGGATGAAAAACAGTAATTCTGGAGTTGATAAAGTAAAAGAACTGAAATTGAAAATTCACTAGAGATTTAAAGAGGCAGAAAGAAAAACAGCGATCGTGAAAATGGGTTAAGGGGCTGAGGTCCGGTGGCGTAGTGGTTGTGCGCGGGACTGCGGCCCACTGGGACGGAGGTTCAATTCCAGCAGTGGGGCTGGGCCTCCTACTCCCACCGCCGGAGAGCAGTGATGCCCCAAAAACAAACAAACAAACAAACGAAAGAAAATGGGTTAATTAGGATTATCATTTGAGGAGCAGAAAGAAACAAGAATGAAGAAAAAGAGAGTCCCAGAGATCTATGGTATATCATGAACCATATTATAGTAGGAAAGGAAGAGGCAGACCGGCTATTTGAAGAAGCAAAGGGGCCGCCAAGCAGTGGCAGGTGCGGCGGCTGGGCGGACCCGGCGAGGCCGGCGGAGCTAGCGGGGCCGCCTGCTTCTCCCAAACCTTCTTGCCGGGCTTTTCATCCTAGGATGAATCCTAACCCAATGGCCCCTGGGACACAGCAGTGACCGCAGCCAGTGACTGCAGCCGTTTACCGGATGCTGCTCGTGATTCAAAAACAAAATTGCACAAAAGGCATTAGTTGGCAAAGATTTCATTTTACTCGGACCCACAGGAACACTCACGGAAGCAGCAGTGAGTCGATCGAGGCATGTTGTACTGGGCAGATCTGTGGTAAGACATCTCTAGAAAGTGTTAAAGAGCAAAGGCGTCATTTGAGGACGACAGTGGCTGACCCAAGCCATGATACGGGAAAGCTGGATGATGAAAAAGGAGTACCACAGAGAAATTCGTTTATTTGAATTATGACATTGTTGAAGAATAGTGAGTGTACCATGGACTTCCAGAAGAATGGCAAATTTGTTTTGGATGACGTACAGCTAGAATGCTCCCTAGCATCAAGGATGGTGAGAATTCATCTCCGATACTTTGGATACGTTACCGCAGAGGACCAGGTCCCTGGGAAAAGACATCAGGGTTGGTGTGACAGTCCCCTAATCTTGTGTTGATTTGAGGATTAAGAGTGTAGCCTGTGAATCTGGAGACAGCCAATGAGATCAAGGCCTTCTGAGAATTCCGGGAAACGTGGCAATTCCTTCTTGGAGGCAGGAGACACTATCTCTCTTCCTTCACTTCCCTCATGATTTCCCACTGACAACACGCCATTGGAGACTCTCTCCCCAAAAGACTTACTTCCTGTAAGACATCCCTGAGGAAAAGCCACATGGACCTACCCTGATGCTGCCAGAAACCTGGACCTAGAGAAGTCACGTGGAGACCCCGGCCAACGATGAGATGCTTCTACCTGACTTTGCACCCATTGACCTGTGAGCTTCCTGCATTCAGCATCATTGCGTGTTTTTCATGAGTCTGAAGAGGACTTTACAGATTACTGCTGGACATATGGGCTACTACCTAACTTAGGACTTGATCTGGACTAGGCTGGGATGTTTTTCTCAATTTTCAATTGTTCTTATTAGAGCAATTAAAAAGAAAGAAAAAAAGAAAGGATACCTGTAAACAAAAAATTACAATAAGTCAAAATGTTAAAAATGAATACATTACTTCTAACAGGTAGATAAATCCAATAAAAAAAAATATATATATATATTTTTTTATTTTAGGCATCACTGCCCTCAGGTGGTGGGAGTAGGAGGCCCAGCCTTTGCTCCTGGGAGCCGGAATTG
The DNA here is from genome assembly GCA_004026705.1 of Nesogale talazaci. NCBI lineage: Eukaryota > Metazoa > Chordata > Mammalia > Afrosoricida > Tenrecidae > Nesogale > Nesogale talazaci. Next base: position 55,857 of record PVJH01003556.1, on the reverse strand, counting down.
AACCTCCATCCCAGTGGGCCGCAGTCCCGCGCACAGCCACGACGCCACCGGGGCTCAGCCCATAAAATATATCTTTTTAAATTAGAAAAAGAAAAAAGGTCAAAACTTCCAAAATTTGATTTAAAAATATGACTGTATATGGTCCCTAGGTTGTATAATCAGCTAGATACTTGAAGTTGAAGGAGTTACATTTCCAAATTTCAGACCTTACCAAAAGCTCCCGGTATCAAAATTTTACAGTACTGGCATAAGAAAAAAAAGTATTTATTTACGTTTATATATCTATGTGATAGGCAGTTTACCGTGCCAATCTAGCTAATAGGAACATGTGGAATTAATCAGGTCACAGTTTGATGGAAGGGTAAAGAGATAAATGACTCAGCATGGCCCACCCATTGTTTAACTCTTGACCTCAATTTGTGAGCTACACTACCTGTGGGACAGCCAACTTATGGATCATGTAGTCAGAGTCTGAGGTTCCTGGAAGACCTGCTTCACCATGCTGTGGTGTGCATATCACTTGAGCTTGAGGCAGTGGATTCAGTCATCTTGCATTGCTTGAGTTCAAAATCCCATCCAGGCCTGCTTTCTTTTTTGTGGCTGGTGTGGGGGGGGCATCACTGTCCTGGTGGGAGTAGGAAGCCCAGCCTTGCTTCTGGAGAGTTGCTGCTGGATTTGAACCACCAACCTTGTGGGTCACAGTCCCGCACACAACAACTACACCACCAGGGTTCAGCCCCCCATCCAGGCCTGCTTGGCTAAGTAAGCTCATTAGCTGCTGACTGTTGGTGACCCACTGTGCTGTTTGCTGCCTGTCAGTGAACTCTGTCTGCATTGCCAGAGGGAAGACTCAGCTGTCTGCTTCCTTGACCTTGTACCCGAAACCCTAGTGAGTTGAAGGACTTTCAGTATATTAACTTTTCCACAGATGGTTGTTGAACTGAGCCCTCTGTACTACTGTGTGGACTAATTAGCTGTTATATTCCTTCATGCTGTATAAATCTATCCTCTTATACATAAGCATCCTGGTTTTGTTTCTGCCTAGCACAACGATATATAATGTATATATGCATACACATGATATAGTTATGGCTATGACTATAGATAAACATATAAAGATAGAAATATAAATAAATATATTTATGGAGTCCTGGTGGCATGGTAGTTATGCATTGAGCTTCTAACCACTAGGTCACCAGTTCAAAACCACCAGTTGCTCCTTGGGAAAAAAAATGAGGCATTTTACTCCTAAAGAATTATAGTCTTGCTGAGCCCCGGTGGTGTAGTGATTGTGCGCAGGACTGCGGTCCACTGGGTTGGAGATTCAAATCCAGCAGCTAGGCTGGGCCTCCAACTCCTACCACCAGAGAGCAGTGATACCCCAAACCTCCCCCCTCCCAAAAAAAGGTATGGGATTTAAAAAAAAAAAAAAAAAAGAGGGTTGAGCCCTGGTGGCATAAATGGTTGAATGCGGACTTCAGCCCATGGGCTTGGTGGTTCAAATCCAGTGGTGGTTCTCAGGAGCAGCACTGGGTAGTGCCCACGACCACCAGAGGCAGTGATGCCCCCCACAAAAAAAAAAGAATTATAGTCTTGAAAACCACAAAGGCAATTCTACCCGGTCCTTAAATGTTGCTATGAGTCAGAATCAATTCCATAGTAGTGAGTAATATATATATACATATACACACATATATACACTTATATTACATATATAACTACTTTAACCTATTTTACTGAGAGACATCTATATACAATAAATAATATAAGATAGAAGTAAATACATATCAATAAGACAGATTATATACTTATACATATATTTGAAACAGATATGCCTCACATATATACACATTCAGTAAAATAGAATTGAAAATCCTTAAATAAGCCTTTATATTTTGCTCAAATAATTTTTGACAGGGGTGCCAAGAGAATTCAGTGGGGAAATAAATCTTTTTAATGGTTGTGATGATTAATGTTGTGGTTTGGTCAACTTGAATTGGGCCATGATTCTCAGTATTTAGCAGTTATGTAATGATATATTCATTCATTCCCCATGATGAGCTATGATATAATTTAATTGCTTCCATAATGTTATGAACAGCCAATCAGTTGAAAGGGAGTTTTCCTGAGGGTGTGGCCTATATCACATATATATGTATGAATGTATATATGTGTATATATATATCCATCTTGGCCAACTTTCTGCATTTTTACTCAATCTGGATCTTGCATCTGGAATATCATCATCTGATCTCCAGTTCTTTTGACTTGAGCCGGCAGCCTGCCATCTGACTGGTTAATCTTGACCTTTGTACCTGTGAGAGTCAGGAGAAGCCTCTAGCTTGATGTCTAACACAAGACCTAGAAACTTAATCATTTATATAATCACATGAGCCATTTACTTGAGATAAATCTCTCTCATATATATACATACATACATACATACATATATGTGCTTCAAAAAGTTAATGGAATTAAAGCTAATAGAATTTTTCTCATGAACTTTTGATTATTAGAATCGCCACTGATTTTGCTTCTCCAGGGAACCCAGCATAAGACAAAGGTAAAATTGGATACCTATATGCAAAATAATGAATTTGAACCTCTTACCTTGCACAATATACAAAAAAATTTTTTTTTCAAATTTACCAAAGACTTTAATGTAGGATCTAAAACTAGAAGACTCTTAGTAGAAAACATGGGTGGAAATTTTTGCGACTTGGACTTGACTATTGCATGACACAAACAACACAAGCAAGAAGAGATAAACTAGGGTGAGCAGAGGGGTGGGGGGGCGGAATGAGGAGCTGATACCAAGGGCTTAAGTAGAAAAAAAAAGTTTTGAGAATGATGAGGGCAGCAAATGTACAAATGTGGTTGACATGCAATGGACGGATATATGGACTGTGATGAGTTATATGAGTCCCAATAAAATGATTTTTTTACAAAAGAAGAGTTAAACTAGACTTCATAAAAATTAAAGTATGCTCTGCTTCAGAGAGCACTGTAAAATACTGAAAAGACGGGGTAAATATTTGCAAATCAAGTCTCTGATGAAGGACAAAAAAAGGACAAATAATCGAATTAAAAAAGAATTTGAAGAAATCTTTCTTTAAAGATGATATATAATGCCCAATAAGCACAGAAAAAGAAGCTTAACATCATTAGCCTTTAGGGAAATCCAAATCAGAATGTTAGGCTACTTCACAGTCACTACAATGGTTGTAATAAAAAAGGTGGGGGGCTGAGCGTAAGTGGTTGAGTGCAGGACTGCGGCCTGCGGGCTTGGTGGTTCAAATCCAGCGGCGGCTCTCAGAAGCAGCACTGGATAGCGCCCACGACCACCAGCGGCAGTGATGCCCGCCCCCCGCCCCCCAAAAGAAAGATGGACAATGACAAGTGTTCATGAGGATGTAGAGAAATTGGAATTTTGGTACATGGTGGGAATGGAAAATGGCACAGATATTTTGGAAAGCAGTTTGGCAGTTTCTCAAAAAGTTAAACATAATAATAACAATCATAAAGAATAATCATAACCCCCAAACAGAACAAATCCAATGTGCCAGTTAGTTGATTCAACTTCTAGAAACCTTATAAGACAGAGTAGAATTGTCTCATTGGGTTTCCAAGATTGTAATATGGATGGAAGCAGAATGTCACATCTTTCTCTGATGAATTATCTGGTTGGTTTGAACCACCGAACTTTCAATTAGAAGCTGAGTTCTTAACCAGTGTGCCACATAGCTCCTTAAAGTTACCCTAGAGCCCACAAATTTCATTCCTTGGTTATGATGGTTATGATTATATGGCCCCTTGTCTAGTCCATTATTCTCAGGGGGTTGACAGATAATCACCATCTGTTTTTGTAACCTAATGTGAGCAGCTAATCAGTTGAAAGAGAAGTTTCCTTTGAGGTAGCCTGCATCCAATATGTATGAATGTTCTGGCAAAACTCTCATTCAATCCTGCATCCTCTGACCTCTGATTAGTGGAACACATGCTACAGGACTACTGTCTGACCAGCAGATTTGGGGAGGCACCAACATCTATCACTGTGAGATAGCAGCCTGCTGCTTGGCCTGCCAATTTTGGATTCATCAGTCCTTGCAACCATATTAGAAGTCCAGAGAAGTCTAATCTGTGGATTTGAAACTTGTCAGCTTTAACAATGTGTAAGACATTTTCTTGAACTAAATACTAAGTAATTTGGCACCAAGAATTGTTCCAGAGGAAGCAAACTGTTCTGAACCGACTATTCTTAAAGGCACTGATAAGTCTGTCTCCAGTAGTAAAGAAAAGCAAAACCCTCTGCCATTCAGTCAGTTTTGACGCATGGTGACTCAATGTTGGGTTTCTGAGACTGAAAATCTTTATAGGAACAGGCAGCCTCTTCTTCGTTCATGTAGCAGCTAGTGGATTTGATTTACCAACCTCACATAAATAGTCCAATACCTATAGTACCACCAATTTATGTATAAGGTTGTAATAGAAATGTGTAAAATACCACCACCAGTAGATCAAAAATTTGTGAGAGAAGACTCTGGATGATTGCACAGTTGATACTTTCTTACAATTTTGTCAGAATGAGAAGTATAAGCAAAATGATGGTTGACTCTGCTTTTGGTAGTCAAAATAATGAGAGAAAGCAGTGGCCTCAAAGCTTCAGATGAACGCGAAGCTTCTGTTCAACCACTACCTGGAAAATCTGAAAAATGCACTCATACACTGTTTCTTTTAGCAACTGAGCAGGTATTGTCAAAAATTAAACCCAGAGCCTTATGCTAAAAATGGCTGAATTACAAAACCAATTGAATTCCCGACCTCAAGTGGTGCCTAAAGTTGAAGTGAGGGCATTCATTAGGAAGAAATTAGATCCTCAAAACTTGGGATAATTAGCTGAGCCCTGGTGACACAGTGGTTGTGTACAGGACTATAGCCCACAGGGTTGCCGGTTCAAATCCAGCAGCAGTTCTCCAGGAGCAAGGCTGGCCTTCCTACTCCTACCAGGGCAGTGATGTGAAAAAGAAAAAAAAAACTTGGGATAATTATATGAATAATCTGGAAACTTTGAACTCCTAAATTCTATGGAATCACTCCAGCCAACAGAACCAGCCATCTTACTGCCATCTGAAGAGATTCCTCCACATTTGTCTACTAAGCTATCCTCCTCAGTGAAACCATCATCCTTTACATTTCCATCTGGTGAGATGAATGCACATATCAAGAGTCTTTGAGGCATATGCCTTCCAAGACATTTCTTAATGTTCCCAAAATGCATCACCATCCATTTTTGCTTCTAAATCTGTAATTAGACTTAAATTCCAGCAAGTCCCAAGAGGTAAAGTATTACGTTGGACCCAGGAGGAGGTAAGATACACTCCAAAATAACAGCATTAATTTCTAGTGCATTCAAACAGAAATGAGCAACATGTATGGGAATTGTTAATTAGGTTTGAGAGTAATGGTGTAAGGAACATAAAGTTGAATTTATTGTAATAGCCCAATGTGTTAGTCCGGATTGACTAGAGAAACCGATTCATAGACACTCATGTGTGTAAGAGAGGATTTTATATCAAACAGCAATTGTATATTAAGAAAACATCCCAGGTCAGTCCAGATAAACTCCATAGGGGATGATATCAGCCCATGTTCTGATACCAATCTCAGCACTGGCGTGGGTCTCCATGTGGCTCCTCCAGCTCCAGGGTCTGGCTCCCTCAGTGTGTCTCCATATGGTTTGTCAGCAAGAATACTTAGCACAGGCTGAGCCCTGGTAGCGTAGTGGTTGAGTGCGGGACTGCAGCCGACTGGCTTGGCAGTTCAAATCCAGCAGCAGCAAGGCTGGGCCTCCCACTCCTACCAGAGGGCAGTGATGCCTAAAAAAAAAAAAAGAAAAAAAGAATACTTAGCAAAAAGTGTCTCCAGCCACCAGGAAAGAATGCAGGAGTTCCTAGAATTCTCAGGAGAAGGCCATGACCACACAGAGGCCTCGTTGGCTATAGCCTGATTGACAGGCTAGCCTCCACCCCTTTCCAAGTTGACAGGAGATTATGTAACCGCCACATCCACTAAGCATAGATTCTTCATCCAATGTTTCAGCTTGATGAAATTAATAAGAGCATGAGCTAATTAATTTTGTTGGTTCAATGAAACATGTATTAAGTAGTGACCTACGCACCTTGATTGCATGTTTGATCAATTTCAGACTGAAGTCGTTGGTACAGTTCTTCAGCTTCTTCATCACTAGTGTTTGTGGTTGGTACATAAATCTGAATAATAGTTGTGCTGATTGGATTTCCTTGAAGGCAGATAGATCTAATCCTGTCACAAACTGGCATTGTACTCAAGATGGATTTAGCACAATCCTCTCTAACAATGAATGCCACGCCATTCCTCTTGATTGTGTTTTTCCTGGCTTAGAAAGACATATGATTTTCTGATTCAAAATGGCTAATACCAGTACATTTCAGTTCACTAATGCCTGAGATATCACTCTCCATGTGTTCCACTTCATTTTTGAGCACGTGTAATTTTCCTAAAATCATACATCACACATTTCAAGTTCTGATCACTAGAAAATTTTGCAGCTGTTTCTTCTCCCCTTGAGTCACCATATCACCAAATGGTGATATCCCATAGGCTTTACCTGTGGAATGCAAAAGTTGGTAACAGAGAGGAAGGAAGAGTAGTTGGAAATGATGGACTCAGTGAGAGAAATGAAGTTGGAGATCACCATGATAGAATTTTGTAAAGTCATCAACTTGTTCAAAGCAAATATCTTTTCTTTTTAACAACACAAAAAGGCAATTCTACAAGTGGACTTTACCAGCTGGAATACATAGAAATCAAATCGACTACATCTGTGAGAAGACACGAAGAAGAAACTCAATATCAGCAGCTAAAACCAGACTGAGGGCTGACTGTGAAACAGGCCATCACTTGTGCATATGTAAGCTCGGGATAAAGCTGAAGACAACTGCAAGTCCACAGAGCCAAAATACAACCTTGAGTCTTGACCAGATTTGATTGCTTTGAACACTAACGACAGAAGACCTGATGAGCTGTGGAAGAACATCAAGACCATAATCATGAAGAAAATAATAGGTGATTAGAGAGAAAGGAGAGGAACAAAAGCTAAAAGTGGGTGTCAGAAGATACTTTGAAACTTACTCTTCATTGTCGACTAGCTAACGCAGATGGAAATAAGGATCACGTCAAGGAGCTGAATAGAAAATTTCAAAGGATAGCTGGGTCAGATAAATCCACCTATTGTAAGGAAATATTCAAGGACCTAGAATTAGAAAACCAATAGGGGAGAACATGCTCAGCATATCTGAAACTGAAAGAATGCAAAAAAAAAATTCAAGCCTTGAGTTGCAGTCTTAAAAGATTCTATGGAAAAATATTGCATGATGCGGGAAGCATCAATAGAAGATGGAAAAATACACAGTCACTGTACCAACAAGAACTAGTCTACAGTTCACCATTTCAGGAGATAGCATATGAGCCAGAACCTATGGTGCGGGAGGAAGAAATGCAAACTGCACTGACTGCATTAGTCAAAAGCAATACTCTAGAAATTGACTGAATAATCCTTGAAGTGTTCTAGCACGCTGAGGAAGCACTGGAAACACCCCCTTATCTCTGCTAGAAAATTCGGAAGACAGCTACTTGACCAACTGACTAGAAAAGGTCTATATTTGGGTCCATTCCAAAAAAAGATGACCCAACAAAATGTTCATACTATTGGACGGGATCATTGACATGGCATGCAAGTAAAAAAAAATTCAAGCCTTGAGTTGCAGTCTTGAAAAATTAAAATCACCCAACAGTATGGGTTGTTATAAGAGCTGTAAGAGCCCTTAATAAAATGATTTATTATTTAACTAAATAAACATTGATGATTTTTTTTAAAAATCACCCAATAACAGTTATAGCAGTGCATTGACAGGGAACTTCCGGAAGTTCAGGCTGATTCAAAAGAGAATGTGGAACCAAGGGTGTCACTGCTGATGTCAGATGGATCTTGGCTTAAAGCAGAGAAAACCAAAAAGATGTCTGCTTGTGTTTCGTTGATTCTGTAAAGGCAGTCAGCTGAGTGGGCCATACTAAACAGTAGACAGCTTGAGAAGAATGGGAATTCCAGAACACTTCATTATGCTTATGAGGAACCAGTCCATGGATCAAGAGGTTATGGAAACAGAACAAGGGGATACTGCATGGTTTAAAATCAGGAAAGGTGTGCGTGTCGGGGCAGTATCTTCTCACCATACTTGTTCAATCTGTATGATGAGAAAACCACCAGGATAGTTGGATTATATCAAGAAGAATGTAGCATCAGGATCAGAGGAAGACTTACTAACAACCCAAGATATGGAGATAACACAACCTTGTTTGTTGAAAGTGGGAAGAAATTAAAGCATTTGCTGATGAAGATCAAGGATTGTAGCCTTCAGGACTGATTACAACTCAAAGTAAGGAAGAAGTAAATCCTCACAACTTGACCAATGGAGAACAAGTTGAAGTTGTCATGGATTTTGTCTTTGCTTGGGTCCACAATCAGTTCTCATGGAAGCATCAAGAGATCAAAAGACAGGTGGCCGTAAGTAAATTCGCTGTCCCACACCTCCTTAGAGTACTGAAGAGCAAGGATGTTACTTTGAGGTTAAGACATGCCTGACCCAAGCCCTGGTATTCTCCACTCCATCGTAAATATGTGAAGGTTGAACATTGAATAAGGAAGACCACAGAAGAAATCATGCAGTTGAATTGTGGTACATCGCTGAAAGGACACACGAATCTGTATTGGAAGAAGGAAGTCCATGGTGTTTCTTAGAGGCAAGGACGGTAAGACGTAGGAGATATTGTCAGGAGAGACCAGCCCCTTAAGAAAAAGATCATTCTTGGCTGAGCCCCGGTGGCGAAAGTGGTTGAGTGTGGAACTGCAGCCCGCGGCCTTGGCGGTTCAAATCCAGCAGTGGCTGAGTAGTGCCCATGACCACCAGAGGCAGTGATGCCCACAAAACAAAACAAAACATCATTCTTATTAAAGGGGAAGGACAACAACAAGAAAGGCAGCCTCTTAATAAGATGGATTGATACACTGGTTGCATCAATGGGCTCAGATACAGGAAGAGTTATGAAGATGGTTCAGGACAGGGCAGTGTTCCATTTCATTATGCACAGGGTTGTTATGGGTCAGAGCCAACCTGATGACATGAACTGACACTAAATCAAGATGAAATGCCACACCTAGCCTGGTATTCAGAGGCTTACTAAATTTGGCACGTTAGAGTGGATATGTCAGGTTGTACCCACAGACCTGCCCATGGAAGACCCAAACCACACACCCTTTACCACCATAGCGAGGGGGAAAAATTGTGAAAGGAACCCCAGAATCCTTGAAGCCTACTGTGTTGGCTATTTTAAGTAAATTGTACACGACCGTGGGAACAGCCCTCACTGAATTACAACACCTAACTATAATGGAACTGATTGAACTTTGTGGTAATAAGCTCCAGGTGACAGCACTTCATCCACAAAGACAAGGTGAACATGGTTACTGTAACAGAAGGCAGAATCAAAGAAATAGTCTGAAAGGGCAACCTGACTCATGTGAATTTGAGGCATTGGCTAGTCATGGTGTTGATAGAATGAAATAGTTAAGAAATCTACTAAATATTTACTTGCACTGTATAAGTTCAAGATCAAGAGGATGACAGAATGACCAACTTGAATTGTCAGAATAGTCATGGCCCTTACGTCAATTCCTAGAGTTGAGCCAGTTTACAGACCCAGAACTCTTTATATGAAGAGAAGACTGCATGCCCATGATGAATGACCCAACTACACTTCTATAACTTTATGCTATTGATCTTTCTCCCAGCTGTACCCCAATGGATCTGTAGACTTTTATGAAAATGACTGTTCACTTGCGACACTGAAACTACCATAAAACCTACCTAGGAAAATTAGCACACCAAAATCAGTAATGTATTCCTGGAGTAATTGTAGAGGTTAGTGCCACCATTGGGTATGTGAACGTTACTGGAATGATGATTCCCATCACATCCCCATTCATCTCACCTATCTGACCTGGGCAGAACAGCAACAAACAGATGGATCTTAGAGAACAGGGGATTATTGTAAACATAAACAGGTGGTGACTAAAATTACAGCTGATACACCAGATGTGGTTTCATTGCTTTTCTAAATTAACATAAGGGGATTCAAAAAAGTTTATGAAAAAAATTGCATGACCTTTCAATTCCACTTTTCTGTGAACTATTTGAAGTCCTTTGTATAGCTCCTGTTCTCTGGTATGCAGCTTTTTCTTGATTGCAGTTTCAAAGAAAAACCAACATCGGGGTTTCCACCAAGATGTCATACTGATCTTTATGTTTTCCCTTCCACAAAATGTCACATTGGTCCATTATCTTTTTTCTTTTTAAAAAAAATTTTTTTTATTATTAGGCATCACTGCCTTCTGGTAGGAGTGGGAGGCCCAGCCTTGCTGCTGCTGCATTTGAACCGCCAAGCCAGTCGGCCGCAGTCCCGCACTCAATATCTTTTTTCTTTTTAAAAGTTTTATTGGAACTTCCTCCACATCTCATGCAATTCAATAGTTCAATCATATCAAGAAGAGTTGTAGAATCACTACCACAGTGAATTCTAGAACATTTTCTTGTTTGTACTCCTTGTTATTCATGTAATTATTACCTTCAATTTTGACAAAAATATACACAACAAAGCATTCTCCCATTTAACAAGTTCTACCTGTATAATCCGGTGCCATTGTCTATACTGTACTCTATGTTGTATAATCATTATTGATATCCTTCTCCAAAGTGTTCTTCTACCATTAATATAAGCTCAATGCCCCCTAAGTAATAGGTCAAGTTTAGTCTCTTCTTTTTTTTTTTAGTAGTGAGGCAATATCCACATATCATACACTTCCATAGCTGAATCACTGATTGTGATTGTGTTGATGTGTATACAACTCTTTTTAAGAGTACATACAGCAGGCTGAGCCCCGGTGGCGTCGTGGTGGTGCGCGGGACTGCGGCCCACTGGGATGGAGGTTCAATTCCAGCTCCACAGAGCAAAGGCTGGGCCTCCTACTCCCACCACCTGAGGGCAGTGATGCCAAAAACAAACAAACAAACAAACAAAAAAGAGTACATACAGCATCACAATCAGTTTTAATGCTCCCTCCCCATCCCTCGTCTATTATCTTGATGACATTTTGGTGACTGGACTTAGTAAGAAAGATGTATCAACGATTCTGAATAATTTTTAGAACACTTGTGTGCTGGGGTGGGGGAGGTGGGGGAGAAGAGGAGCTGATAACCAGGGCTCAAATAGAAAGCAAAAGTTTAGAAAACGATGAGGGGGAAAGCTCCAGTGCCGCGATCGGTTAATGCGCAGTACTTACAGAAAATGATGAGGGCAACATATATACAAATACACTTGATTCAAGTCATGTATGGAATGTCATGAGCGCTGTAAGAGCCCCCAGTAAAATGATTTTTTAAAAAAACCTGTGTGCTACAGGGTAGGAAATTGATATGACAAAAATTAATACACCTTCCATTTCCGTGAAATTTCTAGACCAGTGATTTAGGCATGACAACATATTCCTTCTGAAGTGTAGGGTGTTGTTACACCTGACTTCTCCTACAACTGAAAAGACTTACCACATTCGGTGGACCCCTTTCGATTTTGGAGACAGCACATCCCCTCATGTGGGTGCTCCTCAAGCGACTCACAGAGCTGCTAGTGTTGTGCGGGGCCCAGGTCAAGAGAGGGCTCTGCAATCGGTTCAAGGAGCATGCCCCCCGCTTTGCCAGATGCGCTGGTCCAACGATTCTTGAAATGTAAGTGGTCGAGAGAGAAGTTGTTTGGGGTCTTTGGCAGCCGCCTATGGGAGAAACACAGCAAAGATCCTTCGGATTTGGGGGGTGGGGGAGGACTGTCATACTCTGTTGCTAAATACTTTCCATGTGAAAAACAGCCTTTGATTTGCTATTGGCCCTTAAAAGAGGCTTCATGCCCGATCATGGGCCAAACAAGCTGCCATGCAGTCTGAGTTATCAGTCAGGCCCACAGAGTGATGCCATCAGGCAGGCACAGCACTCCTTCAGGAAAAGGGAGTGGTGTGCATGAGATTGGCTCAAGCAGGACCGGGAGTGACCCAAATGTCCATGCTCCTCACTGCTGCCACTCTCACCCTCCTTCTCCCAGTCTACACCTATGGCCTCCTGGGGAGTTTCTTTTGGTCAGTTGACTGCGGGACACTCATGCATGGTTTCCAGATGATTCCAGGCAGCACTCAAAAGTGGTTATCAGCAGCACGGCCGTCATTTCTGGGACCTCCCTGAAAGAAAATCCTCCCCATGAGTAGAATTCAAGCAGTACACCTGGTGTTCCTTTTGCGTGGAAAGAGAGGTGGGCGTCTATGAGAATATACTGATGTGTGGGTTGTAGAGAATAGTTTGGCTGACTGGCTAGACAAACGGAAGGAACATAATTGGAAAATTGGTGACAAGGAGATATAGGGAACAATCAATGCAGATCTCTCTAAATGGGCCAAAGAAATGAAGATTATTTGCAGGAGAGGGGAGAGAGCACTAGAACCGATTGTGATTACACAACTCATTTTAAAGGCAATTTAGGGCTGAACCCCGGTGGCGTAAGTGGTTGAGTGCGGGACTGCGGCCCGCGGGCTTGGCAGTTCAAATCCCACAGCGGCTCTCAGGAGCAGCGCTGGGTAGCTCCCACGACCACCAGAGGACAGTGATGCCAAAAAACACACACACAAAAAATGAAGGCAACTTAACCATGGGGGGAGGTGTTCTAAAATGGATTGTAGTAATGATTGTACAATTCTTTTTTTCCCCAATGATTTTATTGGGGGCTCTAACAGCTCATAATATTCAATACATCATTTGGTTTGTTTTTTTGTTTTTTGGCGGGGGCATCACTGCCCTCTGGTGGTGGGAGTAGGAGGCCCAGCCTTTGCTCCGTGGAGCTGGAATTGAACCTCCGTCCCAGTGGGCCGCAGTCCCGCGCACAACCACTACGCCACTGGGGCTCAGCCCTCAATACATCATTTGTATCAAGCACATTCGTATACATGTTGCCATCTTCATTTCCAAATATTTTCTACTTGAGCCCTTGGTATAAGCTCCTCCTTCCCTCTCCTTTTTTTTTTTTTAATAAACCATTTTATTGGGGACTCATACAACTCCCCTGATGATCCATACATACATCAATTGTATGCAGGCCATATTTGCACACTTGTTGCCATCATCACCCTCAAAACGTCCTCCCTCCACCTAGGCCCGATTGTACAATTGTTATGGATATGACTGAACTATTGAATTACACGAGATGTGGATTAGGAGGCAACAAACAGATTTTTTTTTAAATAGAGGGAATAGAGATTGCAGAGGTGTGATTTTGAATGGATTTCCTTTAAAACTCATGATAACATTTAAAACCTAGTCTTTGCCTTTGGGGTTTTCAAGACTGACTCCCCATAGTTAGTCCTGCTTTAAATCGTACTTCTTCCAAGGGGCCTTTCTATCAAAACCAGAGGTAAGGCGGCTCTCCCATTCCTAGCCACTTTGTTTCACGAAGGAATTCTGGTGGTGCTGTGGGCAGGACATTGGACTGCTGACTGCAAAGCTGGTGGTTCAAATCCACCAGTCATGCTTCTAGGGCAGCGGTTCTAGAAGCTGCCCCCTTTGTGGGTCGTGACCCCTTTGGGGGTTGAACGACCCTTTCACAGGGATTGTCCAATTCATAACAGTAGCAAATGACAGTTATAAAGAAGCAATGAAGGGCTGAGCCCCGGTGGCGTCGTGGTTGTGCGCGGGACTGCGGCCCACTGGGACGGAGGTTCAATTCCAGCAGTGGGGCTGGGCCTCCTACTCCCACCATCGGAAAGAAGTGCTGCTCCCCCGCCCTCCCCCCCAAAAAAAAATAAGCAATGAAAATAAAATACCAAAAAAAGGTAAACAAAACAAAAAGAAAAGCAAATAGCAACGGTGGGGGGAGGTGTCACCACAACAAGAAGGACTGTATCAAAGGGTTGAGGCATTAGGAAAGTCGAGAACCACTGCTCTAAAGAAAGGTGAGGTACCCACCAGGGTGGTGATGCAAGGGGAGATAGTGAGACAGTCTGTTCCCATAAAGATTTATCACCTTGCAAACAGTGTAGCGTCTATTTAAGTCAGAATCTGCTGGAGTCTTCACCCAGAGGCACTCATTATTATATGGAATATTTGTTATTGACTTATTAACTGTGTTCTCCTTTGCAGTGTGCTCGCCCTTCCACCATCCCAGGGGCCAGGTCTGTCTGCTGTTCTGCTGGGGCGAGAACAGTGTTTTGTACATAGTTGGTCCTGTTGAACCCACAAAACCAAACTCACTGCCATTGAGTTGATTCTGACACACAGCATCTCTAAGACAGTGCTATTTTGGTGTTTCAGATCTCCAGGCTGTTTCACGGAGATGTATATCCTGACTCGTTTCATCATTCCAGCTCTGAGTAGAATGGGATTATTAGTTGATTGTACGGTGGTTCAAAGAAGCCTCTCAAGGCTATAGAGGAACAAAACAATAAAGAAAAACCTCGGATTCACTACTATCAAGTTGATTTCGACTTATAGCAACTCTATAAACCAGCGTTAGTAAAATGAAAGAGCTGGGATTGTTCTGCTTCCCGAATTACTTTTACCAACCTCTTCCTTCACCCCATGCCTAGGGCAAAGAGTGCTTGACTTTTGTGGAGAGTGGGAACCACCTGGACAACTTTTGGTGTTGTTTTGAATTTTGAAAACCTGAAGGAAGACTTTAATTTCATTTTTAGGCACTTCTTTATTCTCATTTTGGGTGAAATTATACACAGTTCATTAAGCCAAACCAAACTCATTGCCATTTGTTAATTCTCATAGTAGAACTGTCCCTGTATACAGAGACTGCATTTCTTTCTAAGAACAGAAAGCCTCCGGCTGAGCCCGGGTGGCATAGTGGTTATGTATGAGACCGCAGCCCACCAGGCTGGCGGTTCAAATCCAGCAGCAGCTCTCCAGGAGCAAGGCTGGGCCTCCTACTCTCATCAGAGGACAGTGATGCCCGGCCCCCCCCCCAAAAAAAAAAAAGAATAGAAAGACTCCAGGGTTCCGTATACACAGCATCACACAACCCTGGTTAGGCATTTCTACATAAGCAATGCAGTGCTCACTGGTTATATTCAAGTTATGCCATCATTGTCCTTATTCTTTTTTTTTTTTGGCATCACTGCTCTCCGGTGGTGGGAGTAGGAGGCCCAGCCCCACTGCTGGAATTGAACCTCCGTCCCGGTGGGCCGCAGTCCCGCGCACAACCACTACGCCACCGGGGCTCAGCCCATTGTCCTTATTCTTTTCCAAATTATTTCTCCACCATCAGCCTAAACCCACTGGCCCTAGCCTTCTCATCTACCTTTTCTAGGTGCTGAACAAGCTGCGTGTTAAATAAAAAGGCGTTTTCTATCCTTGAGGTTGAATCCCTGTCACTCCCTGGCCCACGCCGATCCGGTCCACACACTCAGCAGCTTATGGAGGTAGGGACAGCACCTTCGATGTAAGGGAGGAAGAAGGTTAACTGCTTGCCTGTCTGGGACCCCGAATCCCTTGTGCTTTTGCGTGTTTGTTTCGCAATGCACAAGACAACCAACACACACACATACATTCTGCTTCATGAAGGCATAAGGATGCCTCTGTTTACAAGTGTCCGAGTCGGAGGGGAGTTGGTGGCTTTTTTTTTTTTTTTGGGGGGGGGGGGGGGGGCATCACTGCTCTCCGGCGGTGGGAGTAGGAGGCCCAGCCCCACTGCTGGAATTGAACCTCCGTCCCAGTGGGCTGCAGTCCCGCGCACAACCACTACGCCACCGGGGCTCAGCCCAGTGGCTTTTGTATTTTAAAGTGCGTTTTGCACCCATATTCCTTCAAACCCAAACTCACGGCTATCGAATCGATTCCGACCCACTGCGCCTCTCTAGGATAGGGTAAAACTCCTTTGGGTTTCTGAGGCTGTCGATGTTTACGACAGCCTCATCTTTCTCCCGCGGAGCCCCTGGTGGGATCGAACTGGCGACCTCGTCGGCTAGCAGTCCCAACGCCTTCCCTTTTTTGGCTCTCCCGAACCAAAGCCGCGGCCAGGCGCACTTCTGGCTCGCAGCGACCCTGAAGGACTGAGTGGAGTCGTCCCGTAAGATTTCCAAGGTCGCGATCGTTGTGAAAGCGGTTCCCATCTTTCTCACGCCCCACCCTCAAGCACCTCTAACGCTTCCCTCGGCTTCCCCCCCGGTGAAGTCGAGGCTTTCCACGTGTAACTGGGTGTGCGTCCGAGCCCACACTCCCTCCCCAGCTCCTGCCCCAAGGAAACTCGGCCTCGGCTCTTCCGCGAGCCCCGCCCCTCGGTGCCTTTCCAACTCGGCCCCCACGGGTCCTCTCGCGTCCCTCCCCCCACATCTCGCGAGAGGTGAGCGCTGGCCGGACGGGAGGAAAGTAGCTGCTACGCCGAGGGGGGGGGGGGAAAGAAGGAGCCGGAGACAGATTGTGGGAGCGAGCGCGGGAGGGCGGGCGGCGACGGCGCTACCAGCGGGTGAGTCTTGTTCACATTAGCGAGTCCGTGCTCTGACCCGAGTCCCCTCGTCAACTCGGGCCAGGGCCGGCATCCCCGTCCAGGGTCTCCCCTCCCAGTCTGTGTTGGACGGGGGCGCTGAGGCGGTGGCCGGGCCCTGTCTGAGGAAGAGGGAGGGGCAGAGGCTAGCTCCGGCCAATGAGAGGAGAGGAGACTTTGATGGACGGCGACGGGCGCTAATGGGCGGCTGTCTGCACGTTGCGGGGTGCCGCCCCTCTTCTCCCTACTCCCGCCTCCTGCCTTTGGGGGGGGAAGGCGGGGCCTGAGGCCTGAAGTGTGGAGAGAACTTGGGGTAAGTAGCCCCGGGGGGCACAGGGCGTGGCAAGGAGAGGGGAGCTGAGTCCTGAGGGGAAGGGTAGCCTAGTGGAGCCTAATGGAAGGGTCATGGAATGGGGTGGGATGGGCCGGAGGGTAGGGCTGCTAAACTCGGTTAAGAGCCAGGACTCCCCCAAAGAGTGGATTTAAGGGGTCAGTATTGGCAAAGGCATCCTGGCAGGAAGCGGGCACTGAGTGGGCGAGGAGCAGGACTCTCGATCCGGTGAAAATAGGGCACTGAGGGTTAACTGGAAAGATGGGTGGGGGTGAATCCTTGGAGGTGAGGGTCGTGGCATTTCGACTGGAGTTAAGTAAAAGAAAATCAGGGACATGCCTTCAGAGAGAAAGTAGGGATTTTGAGAAAAGTCAGTGGGTTTAATTTAGGAAGACTAAGTAGGTTGGACTGAGTAACTTTGGGAAGGCCTGGGGAAGGGTACGGGAGTCGGGCCGGTAGGAGTGGTTCTGGGAAGTTATTAGATAAATAGGCCCTTCTTGGGCTCAGAAGGCTGGTATATTGACTTGGTTGCTACTGCTTGAGTCTGGCACTCAGACTGGTGGCCCGCCTGCAGGAATGCAGGGCTGGAGGTAGAGGAGGAGAAAAACAACACTTTTCATCACTTCTACTCTGATTTCCTTTCTCTCTCTTCCTCTTTCCTCCCTTCATCTCCTACTAAATAGAGGGATGCGGGCTTGCAAATTCAGGCGGTCCAAGATGGAGCCCCACAGGGACTTTTATGTTCCTCTGAACTGCTTGTTATGTTCACCGACTGGGGTGTTTACTGCCCGAGACACCTCCCCAGATTCCCATGTTGTTATTTTCCTGACTTTAAAAGTTTGTTTGCCCCTTAACAGGAGAGTATTTTTGTCTTTGTAATAGGGGGTCCTGTCAGTTAAGTGCAAGTTAGTGGACTTGCAAAATATTCACTGCAAGCTCACTTGAGGCCTGCGCTAACATTTTTTCAGTTAACTTAATTCTTGGAAAGACATCTTCCTAGGCATTTGAAGCACCTAAGAAAAAGACACTGAATGGGAGTTTGGGTGAATGTGTGACCGAGGCACTCATATTTTCGAAGAGTTGTTAGTTAAAACAGTGTTCACTTTTTTTTTAAAAAAGCGTTGATTAGATACCTGTTTCAGGAGCATGAAAAGCATTCCATTTCTTCTTTTGTGTGCAGACCAGAAGCTAGAGCTATGTCGTAATATATATCTTTGGGCAGGGGTTGGGGAAATCAAACTCAATTTGTACTAAAACATGGAGGATGTAAGGTAAGTGGAAGCTATTGCGAAATGTAGCACGTTTGTAAGAAAAGAAGCTAAAGAAAAGTTTGGCAGCTGTTCTAAGTAGTCTTACCAGTTCTTATTCAGTGCAGAAAGGGGAAAGTCCTTTGCCCTTTGTTAGTTGTTTATCCTTTGATAACAAATTGAGAGAATGCAGGCAATTAATAACTTCTTTGCAATAGCATAGCTTTAAATATATATATATATATGTATATATTCCTTCTCGTTTTACTTTTTTTGGGGGGTGGTGGCATCACTGCCGCTGGTGGTCGTGGGAGCTACCCAGTGCTGCTCCTGAGAGCTACCGCTGGATTTGAACCGCCAAGCCCGCGGGCTGCAGTCCCGCACTCAACCACTTACGCCAAGGGGTCTCAGCCCTTTTTATTTTTGAGAAATAAAATAACATCCAGAATACTAGTAATATTATATGAAGAGAAGCCAGAGTATATCATCTTGTACGACCATTTGGTTTTCAGTAACCATTTGAAGTTTTTCTCTTGGCTAGGATGTTACGCCTATGGCACATTGAAACCAATTAAGTGCTCACCCTTTAGCATTAATTACTGAATTGGATAATTCACATTAAGAACATTGCTTCAGGGGCAGGGATGCCCACCAAAAAAAAAAAAAAAAAAAGAACAACAACAACATTACTTCTTGGACATTAAGTCACCCTGCCAGTTGCCCAAAAGAAAATACCCAATAAGAGAGTCGTCTTTATTTTGTTCTTCCATCCTACAGGTGGTAATGGTTTGCGTCCGACCCCCCTATAGCCCCATCATTTAACTTGTGGATCAAAGTGTATGTGTTACTTTCAGTGTTGTGATTTTTAAGCACCTTTGTTTACCATGGCTTTTAAATGTTAGTAGCTACAGTTACTGGATCTTGTTCCCTTTCCTCTCCCCACTTTCAACCCCAAGTGAAATTTATTTTTTCAACCAAGTACTTTGCCTCGAGTAAAATCCCTGGCTCTGCCCGAACACAACTGTTGTGAAGTTCTCACAAGGTATTGTTTTGAGCATGTCAAGACTGAGTTTTCCCTAGGCTGCAGGTGGGAGGGGAGTCAGTGTTACAGCAGCCTCCTACCCACGTCTGATGGAGGAGGAGCCTTCTCCTTGCAAGGAAGTTTTAGGTGGAGCAAATAGCACAGCCATGGAAACGTCTAATAAAGACAGCTCTCTTCATGAGGGTAGTTGGCAGGCTGGTATGTAATTGTCCCTTATCCCTTGGTGAAGGTCCTAAAGTTAAAGTGCAGACATTTAATGAATGCAGCATATATATAGATATATATGTGTGTGTATATGTGTATATATATAAAGCTTTATATATATATGTAAAAAGCTTTCGTTTCTTTTGTTGGCAATTTCTCCGAAAATGGCAGTATGATTTTCGAATTCATGAAAAAGTCTTCTTTATAAAAACATGTCAAAACCATTTTTAAGTTTCGGTGACATGTACTCATTTTAAAATGTGGCGGCTTAACAGAATGGTTAAATTTTCTTTTGGGGTCTAGTGTCACAAAATGTGAACTTGCATCGTATTTGAAGTCCTTGAGTGTTTTAACTTCTGAATGCTGTAAGGGTGAGATCCCGCTTCACAACTGCCCTGCTTCTTATTGGTGTTCTGCCTTTAGAATATCCTTCATATTGTGCTGAAGCTCATTGTTCTGCTGTGATAATACTTATACACACACACATTTACAGTTGGTGTAGGTTTTTATATACTATAATAATAAACCAGCTGAGCCCTGGTGGCGTAGTGCTTGTGTGCGGGACTGCAGCCCACTAGGATGGAGATTCAATTCCAGCGGCGGCTCCACAGGAGCAAAGACTGGGCCTCCTACTCCCACCACCAGAAGGCAGTGGTGCCCCCCAAAATAAATAAATAAAAATAATAAACCTAAGTTTTTGTCCGCATGATAGTCCTTTAACTATTTTGATGATAGTTAGGCTCTGGTAAGACTTTTATTTCTGGGTCAAATATTCTTTTTTTTTTTTTTTTTTTTGAGCATCCCTGCCCTGGTAGGAGTAGGAGGCCCAGCCTTGCTCCTAGAGAGCTGCTGCTGGATTTGAACCGCCAAGTCAGTGGACCACAGTCCCCTACTCAACCACTATGCCACCGAGGCTCAGCCCCATGGCTGAGCTTTTCCATCTGTACCCTAAATGGCATTTGAAATAAGTTTTGTGCTCCTCATTAACTCAGTTACCTGAGGTTTTTTTTTTTAATCCATATCTGAATATAACACCGCGGATGAATATGAGTACCAGGGATATTTTCAGCATTTTCCTCACTGGATTCTCTATCTCTGTCCGTTAAGAAGCCTTGGTAGCATAGTGGGTTGGGTTACACCTTGGCTTGCAGGTCAAACCCACCAGCCTTTCTGAAGAAAGAAAAGGGAGGCTTTCTGTTCTCCTAAAGATTTATAGCCTCAGAAACCTACAGGAAAAGTGCTAATAGGGACCACCATGAGTTGGAATTGACTTGATGGCAATGAATTTGGTTATGGTGTACCTCTTTTCTTAAACCCTAAGATCACCTTCATGTGTGCAGTTTATTTGCCTTACATAAGAGAGAACTGCACCCCTACAGTTAGCATCTTGTTAGTTGGAGCTTACTATTTTAGCTTGCTCACATAATGCAAGTCTCTTGGCCATTCCTCCTGTCTTTGTATCATTAATATATTTGATAAACATTGCATCAATGTTTTAATTTTAGTTAGCTGTTAAAAATGAGTAAGGGAGGGCTGAGCCCCGGTGGCGTCGTGGTTGTGCGCGGGACTGCAGCCCACTGGGATGGAGGTTCAATTCCCGCTCACAGGAGCAAAGGCTGAGCCTCCTACTCCCACCACCTGAGGGCAGTGATGCCCAAAAACAAAACAAAAAAAAAATGAGTAAGGGTGGAACAGTGCTGTTTGACACAAACAGGTTATCATTAAACCAAACCCCAAACAGTAGAGTTGACCCAGACTTGTGGTGACCCCATGTCTGTCAGAGTAAAACTGTGCTCTGCAAAATTTTATTTTTACTTTTTTTTTTTTTTTTTACCCTAACCCTAACCACCCTAAGCCTAACCCTAACCCTCTGTAAGGTTTTCAATGGCTGGTTTTTCCCAAGTAGATGAGCACATTTTTTTCTGAGGTGCCTTTGGGTGGATCTGAATCAACTGCTTTTCCATTAATAACCAAGTGTAACCAAGGACACCCAAATAATCATTCCAAAATAAAACCCCACTGACCTCTGCCAGTTAGCCAGTTTCAACTCATAGTGACTTTCCATAGGGTTCTCGAGGCTGTAAACCTTTCGGGAGCAGACAGCCTCCTTTCTCCCAAGCTGTTGGGTTGGAGTCATCAACCGGGTGGTTAACATTCGAATACTTGTTTCTCCGACAGCACCTCAGGGCTCCTTAGACTATCATTAGATTCAGTTGTGAGCCCATTTGTTCTTTGATCATCTCATTTGTATTTTTTATGATGTGTCGAGTGACTTTGTGAGGTATCTTGAAACCCAAATCTATTCTATCCCTGAGTTCCTGGGCTGGTGATCCTGTCAGAAAATGAAGTTATACATTAGTTGCTCTTATTTTATGCTAATAGTTAAAAAGATCAATGTATTACTTGCCAAGGAGCTCTGGACATGTTGTTGCTGACCGTAAAGTCTGTGGTTCAAACCCAACAGCTGCTGCCAGCAGAGAAAGATGAGGCTGTGTGCTCTCATAAAGAATTACCCCCCAGAAAACCTCCAGGGATCCGTTCTACCCTGTCTGATAGGGTGTCTGTGAATCAAAACCAGCGCCCTGGCAGTGAGTTTGAATATTGCTCGTGAGCCATTTAAAAGACCATTCATTTTAGAATTGTTCTGAAAAACAATAGCTATATTATCTCACTGTTATTTCTAGACTCTACCTTTCTTTCCCTTCATTTTTAAGATTTCGGATTTTGTTTTCTTCTCTTTATAGCTATTTTAAAAGACGAAGTATTTCTCTATAGTAGATGTTCTGTCATACGATGAGTTCTATTTTGGAAAGCTTTAGAAGGAAACATCATTTCCAGAACAGTTTTAAGTTGCAAATTAAATAGTTCACTGTAGCTCATGCAATATTTGTCTGGCCCTTCTCCATAGTATTGACCTCTCAAATCTGTGGGAGAACAATGACGCTATCCACTTCTATGAAAATGTATAAGTGGCTGAGTGTGGGACTGCGGCCCGTGGGCTTGGCAGTTCAAATCCAGCGGCGGCTCTCAGGAGTGGCACTGGGTAGCGCCCACGACCACCAGAGACAATGATGCCCCCCCCCCCCGAAAAAAAGATTAAAAAAAAGAAGAAAATGTATGCTCTTGGAACCTAAAGGAACCTTTCTTCTCTGTCCCATAGGCTCACTGTGAGTCAGAGGCAACTTGATGGCAGTGGGAAATTAGACCTCATTTGTCATTTCATAAAAAAGTATGCCAATTGTGATATATAAATATATTGTATATATCAGAAAGTTCTTGGGAAAATTCTATTATCTTTCAATTCTATTGAGCCGCAAACTTGTTGACACTCCCGTGTGTGTGACTTCTTTGTTATTTATAATTTATTAAATCTATATACAGAAATATGCCCTTCGTAGCTAGTTTATTTGTGTGGTCGACCGTCTGAGCTTGCCACGCCATGTGCTGTCTGTGAAATGGTACTACAAACGAGAGCGCTCTCGGGACCGAGGACTGTGGGTGAGCAGCCAGCAACTTCCCTGCATGTTAATTTTAGACCTGACAGTTGAATTTATGTTTGAGCAATTTCAGCTGATAAATGCATTTTTAAAATTCCTTCCTCTTTCGGAGTTTTAATTTTTACTTTCATTTTCAAAATATTGTCAGTTGTGAATGGAAATGTTTGTGTGAAAGTAGCATGCTCCCAAGGGGCACGGGTTGAAAGCCAGTGTTCTGAGCATGACGAGGGAGGGCAGCAAATGTACAAATGTGCTTGCCACAATTGTACGTATGTGTGTATGGATTGTGGTAAGAGTTGTACAAGTCCCCAATAAGACGATTTTTAAAAAGTACCATGCTGTTAATCGTGGACAAGATGTCATTTTCTTACTGTACCTTCTCATCTCTCTAAGCTTCCTTGGCTGTGAATTCTCCTAGAAAGCAGAAGGATAGACTTGACCCCTCAAGGTCCTTTCTAGTACAGAAATGCAAAAGCAGAAACTCAGATCAAGGAGGAGTGTTGAAGAATCAGGAAGAAAAATAGATTGTAAGGAAAATGAAATTGAAATGGTTCAATTGACCCAGTGGGAATGGATAAACAAAAAATAGGGAATATAAGTGATGAGAAGTAACAACTCTAAGCTAAAAATAAAACAACAAGAAATATTTTGCAATGGAATCATTTCATACCTTAAAATATTTTATCATGCTATTCTCTGGAGCATGTCCTCAGAGGATACTTTGTGTTGAAAGATTATTCTTTTCCCCCCTGTTAAATCATAGTATTTTGTTTCCTTTCCTTCTCTTGTTTGTCCTTTTGCTTGAAAACTTTTCTCCCCTTTCTAAATAATGTACTCAGTGCCTGTATACAATGAAGCAAAATTCAGTTTGGTTTTGCAAGTAATATTTTCCTTTGAGAGGAAAGATGAGTCTTACAGTTTAGAAAAGGTAGACTTGGTTATCTGGCTTTTAAAACTTTGTTGGCAGATATCTGGGAAAGATTCCTACCTAAACCAATGCTGAGTTAGTGATCTTATGAAGGATATAGAACACTTAAGAGCTTCTGTGAATAAAACTAATATTAAGCCCACTAGCTTTTTTCTTTTTAATTACCTTTAATACTAAATATTCTCATATTTTTTAAACCAGACTGTGTAGAAACCTTCTCTTTTCTTTTTAGTGTTCAATTTCTTCTTAAGTATCAGTTGATGAAAGCTAAAATTTAAAATAAAAAATCACTTAATGAGTGTGGGCTTTGAACCAAACTCTGTGGGAACAATGTTGTTCTACCATAGTTTCACCTTTCACAAATTCCAACTTACTTTCTTTAAATGAACTGCCTCTTATACTAGGGGACTTCAAAATATTGATGGAAAGATGGATTAGAAAGATAATGGAATTTTTCCACAAACTTTTTGAAGTCCCTCATAGCTCTTTGGTTTGCCGGGGTGCTTATTTTAGATTTGGTGAAAAGGGAAGGGACATATGCTAAACTTATCCATTTTTATTTGAGACTTAAAATTTATCATTCAGTAGAAAGATTGAAATTTTCAGTTTTGAAAGTAGAAAATAGCCTTTCTTTCCAAAACGTGTGCTGATTATAACATCAGGGTGATTTATTAACTAGAACATATAAGGGGTTTTCAAAAGGTTTGTGCGAAAATTCCAATATAATTTCATTTCATTTTTCTGAGCAATTTTTGGTATGATTGCTGCAAAGGATTTGTATTGACACCAAATTTCTTGCCACTACCACTTGTTTTCTCATACTAGGTAACATGTTGTTGGTTTTATTTAACATGGCATTTTTGGTACCAACATGTCTTTTGCATGACCATTTTCTTCAGCTTATTTTTTTCAGTTTCCTAGTATTTTACAAATCTACAATTGGGATGGTGAGGGTGAGCATTGGAAAACTTCAGAACCAAGCGTTATTGTGGAGCAAACTTGAAAAATAGTCTGCTTTTTCTTGAACACCTTATAAGGAACTTCATGATTGGCTTTGAGAGATAATTGCATTTATTTCCTACACAGGATCAAATTCATACTGGGTTTAATAAAGTGTAGCAGGTTTATTGTTGTTTGTAGATGGTTTAAATTAACTCCCTGGTGATTTTAGATTGATTCTTAAAGATCAATGTCTTGCTATGGTTTATGGTTTCAGGGATCATAATTTATCTAAAAACAAGAGCTCCAGCAACATAAATTCTTGTTTGATAATTTACCAGTTTCCAGGAATTTTTCTCCTTTAAACTGCCTTTTGAGGCCAAATAATAGATAAGTAAAATGTTTTTTTATTTTTTTCTATCATTGTTTCCTGTTGTTGCTGTAACAAGTTGCTTCTTTGCTCTTTCCTTATTAACCTTTCTGGGCAGCTCAAAATAGTCTAAGAATCCCCCCAAAGGAGAGACTTACAGAAAGTTCTAGTAGATAGGCAATTGTTTATGGGAAGCTCCTTCCAGATAGGTTCTAAGCTTTTACCATGATCCAGCCTAATTCTTCTCCTCCTACAAATCTGTTTGCAGTTGTTTCCTTCAAAACTGTTTGGTCTACATAAGTTGGCTTCTTTCTCTGAAACCTACATCTTCGTATCAGAGTCTGAATCCAGAAAACATTTTTGACCTTTTCTTTCATTAATTCAGGGTACTCTATTTGAGTCATTCTCAAAACAGTGATCTCGGACTTTTTGGTCTTCCTACCCCATTATACCACTAAAAATTATTGAAGAATCCAAACAAAAGAATCTTTTGTTGTTTTTGTTTTTGTTTTTGTTCCTTTTTGTTTTGTTTTGTTTTGTTTTGGGCATCACTGCTCTCCGGTGGTGGGAGTAGGAGGCCCAGCCCCACTGCTGGAATTGAACCTCCGTCCCAGTGGGCCGCAGTTCCGCGCACAACCGCTACGCCACCGGGGCTCAGCCCCAAAAGAATCTTTTGTTTATGTTCGTTATATCTATGGAAATTTAGCTTATTAGAAATAAAAATTTAAATGCTCATTTAAAAATAATAGTATATCCATCACATAGATACATACATAGCTTTTTAAAAAAATTAGAATATAACTATTTTCTCAGATAAAAGTAATTTCGGAATAAAAACTGCATATCTATTTAATGTCTGACTTAATAAAAAGCACCTGGATTCTCTTCTGCTTCTGCACCTAATATGTTTCAATTATGTTATTTTGATTGAATTATATGGAGAGACCAGTCTCAGAGAGTTACGTTATAGGAACAAGGAAGGAGTGTTTTAATACTTAGATAATTGTGAATGTTCTTCTTGACAACACTAGTACCCCAAATGTGACAGCTTCTAAGGGGTGAGCTGTAATGTGGAATCTGAAACCACTTTGTGTCCTATGACTGCTCCGCCTCCTTCATCTATCGTGCCCTTTTCATCGCCCTATCGCTCAGGTACGATTTTGACTCCATGAGCACTGAAAGGGCCCTCCACATTTCCAGGGACTAGCTGAGCCCCGGTGGCACAGTGGTTGCGTGCGGGACTGCGGCCCACAGGGTTGACGGTTCAAATCCAGCAGCGCTCTCCAGGAACAAGGCTGGGCTTCCTACTCCCTCTAGGGCAGTGATGCGGGAAAAAAAAAAAAAAGAAAGAAAAGAAACATATTTTCAGGGATTTTCAGAGCCCACCTTGAAAACTGCTGTCTTATCCCAGACAAGAAGAAATTAGTATTTGAATCAGTACATTATAAAAATATTTCTTAAGGCTTTAAATCCTGGTATTTGTCATAATTGGGTTATCTTAATTGACCGTGTTTTTGCGGTGAATGAGCTCATCACATATGCCAGGGCTCCACAAAGTACAGCAGTACAAATTTGAAATATAATCAATTGCTTTTCATATGGAGGGAATATACAAGACAGGGCTTCAAAGAATTTGTAGGAAAATAGACTTAAAAGACAATGAAAGCCCACCTGTAAGCTCTCCAACCACCTTAGTGGTCTCAAAGTGTGGTCCAGAATGTTTTATTCAGGGTATCTTTTTATTGATTGATTGATTGATTGATTGAGGCATCACTGCTCTCCAGTGGTGGGAGTAGAAGGTCCAGCCCTACTGCTGGAATTGAACCTCCGTCCCAGTGGGCCGCAGTTCCGCGCACAACCACTACGCCACCGGGGTTCAGCCCTCAGGGTATCTTTTAAAGTGTGCATTCCTAGGCCCAACGCCAAACAAACTCAAATGCAGGAGGCCTAGGAATCTCCTTTCACAAAGTGCCTCCTTTCACAAATTTGGGAACTGTTGAGCTAAGTCTATGGATGTTATAAGTGTACTTTATTGAAAAAAACCTCAAACTCACCCACGCCATGAACTCAATTCCAACGCAAAGAGACCCTATACGAGAGAGTAGAAATGCCATTCAAAGAGACCTTGTCAGACACTGAGGCTGTAACTCTTTACAGGAGCAGAAAAGCAGCGCTCCTGTTCCTCCCTCGGAGCGCTGGCGGCTTCAAGCGGCTGACTTTGTATAACCCACTGCACCAGCAGGGGCCCTTTAAGAAAACCTAGATTCTAAAAGTTGAAAACCCAGACAAGAAGAAATTAGTATTTGAATCAGTACATTATAAAAATATTTCTTAAGGCTTTAAATCCTGGTATTTGTCATAATTGGGTTATCTTAATTGACCGTGTATTTGCGGTGAATGAGCTCATCACATATGCCAGGGCTCCACAAACTTTTTTTGTAGCTAGGGTTGTATAGACTATATGGTGTCTGCTACAACTATTCAGCTGCCACTGTAACTCAAAAGCAGCCATAGATAATACATGAACAAATAAGTGAGGCCGTACTCCTCTGAAACTTTATTTATGGATGCCAAAACTGTTATTTTACATAATTTTCATGTGCACAAAGTACTTGATTTTAAAGTGTACAGACTGTTCTTGTGAATAATAACAAAAACATGACAGCTTAATCTTGGTAATTCTTGATACATGCTTTTGGAAATTAAAAATTAGAATATAATCGAATATATTTATTTTTGTTTGTTTGTTTTGTTTTGTTTTGGGGCATCACTGCCTTCAGGTCATGGGAGTAGGAGGCCCAGCCATTGCTCCATGGAGCTGGAATCAAACCTCCATCCCAGTGAGCTGCAGTCCCGCGCACAACCAATATGCCACTGAGGCTCAGCCCTATTTATTTATTTTTTAAAATTTATTTGTGTGTGTGTGTGTGTGGCATCACTGCCCTGGTGCAAGTAGGGGGCCCAGCCTTGCTCCTGGAGAGCTGCTGCTGGATTTGAACCATCAGCCCTGTGGCCCACAGTCCCACACACAACCACTACACCACCAGGGCTCAGCCTAAATAAAATCAAATATATTTAACATTAAAACTATGAACATTTGTTTTCTTAAAACAAAATGACATTCCATGATCTGTCATCGTTCAAAGTCATTTTTCCGGACATTAGTTGCTAGATTGTTAGAGATCCACAGTTCAGTTACACAGAGTTGGGTCATAAAAGGATCTGGTGGAGGCTGAGCCCCAATGGCGTAGTGGTTGTGTGTGGGACTGTAGCCTTCAGGGTTGATGGTTCAAATCCAGCAGCAGTACTCCAGAAGCAAGGCTGGGCCCCCTACTCCCACCAGGGCAGTGATGCCCACCCCCACCCCCCCAAAAAAAAGGATCTGGTGTTCATTTGTGCATCTTGTTTGGGATGTTTGAATGCAGGTGACTGTATAATTCGTGACTTCTTTTGCCTGCTTTTTTATAACTCTTTACTTGTTTCCCACACTGTTAGTTAACAAAGTACAAGAACCTGGATAGAAAGCAATACAGGCTACATAATTTCTAAGATTGTGACACTTAACAATATAATGGGAAATTAGTTCAGAATTAATGAACAGAAATTTTACTTCCTAAACTGTGCCTTGTAAAACTTGAACCTTCTTTTTCTCCTGAGATTCACATAACTTGCGTTATTATAGTATCAAGGTGTGTGTGTGTGTGTGTGTGTGTGTGTGTGTGTTTATTGGAATCCTTTTCTTGAGTTGATTTTCTAGATGTAATGAAACCACAGCAGCATGGAGTAGTATCCTATGGAGAATAAAATGTTGAAACTGCTGTGGTAGGTAGCTTCCATGTATACTCTGCTTAGCAGCAGTTAAATTATTTCAAAGTCTGAGACTTGGTATGCAAAGTTGTGTTCTTGGATGAGACCATTTTTACAGTTGGTCTGCTGTATCTGCAGGTTCTTTTGGGGGGGGGGGTTGCTTCACAGCCCTCTGGTGGGAGTGGGAGGCCCAGCCTTGCTCCTGGAGAGCTGCTGCTGGATTTGAACTGCCAAACCCACGGGCCGCAGTCCCCCACTCAACCACTATGCCACCGGGGCTCAGCCTTATCTGCAGATTCTACATCTGTGAATTCAACCAACTGTGACTTTAAAATACTTGAGAAGAGGGGAAATGAATTAGTCAAACAGTCTCTCAAAGACTAACAGTTACATAACATTTACATTTTATTACTATTATAAGTAATCTAGAGATGATTTGGACATGTTATTAGGAGAGTTAAGTCTTTAGAGAAGAACATCCTGCTTGATAATGTGAAGGGGCATGGAAAAAGAAAAAAAATTCATGAGATGGATTCACACTGTGGCTGCCACCATGGACTCAAACATAAGAATGATTGTGAGTGTGGTGCAGGACAGGCTGTTTCATTCTATTGTTTATAGGAGTCCATATAAGGCCGAACCGACTTGAAGGCACCTAGCAGCATCAGAGAAAATTGAAGTATATGGGAGGATGTGCATAGATTGTGCATTTGGGGTTTGTTTGTTTTTTTACTGTACCATTTGTTTTGTTTAGTTTTTTGGGGGGGGGAATCACTGCCCTCTGGTGGTGGGTATAGGAGGCCCAGCCTTGCTGCTGGAATTGAACCGCCGTCCCAGTGGGCCACAGTCCCGCGCACAACCACTACACCACCAGGGCTCAGCCCTATGCCATTTTTTATAAGAGACTTGAGTTGTGATGTGGGAGGGTGGGTGGACCATGAACCAGTCATCCAAAATGTTTTTTGGGGAAGGCATCACTGCCTCTGCTGGTCGTGGGCACTACCCAGCGCTGCTCCTGAGAGCTGCTGCTGCACTTGAACCCCCAAGCCACGGCCACAGTCCCTCACTCAACCACTTAGGCCACCAGGGCTCAGCCCCCATCCAAAGTATTTTTAATACCATAAAAGTACAAAGCCCAATGAGCTTTTATATGTCTGTCTAAATTTTCAACATGTGGGCTGAGCCCCGGTGGCGTACTGGTTGTGTGCAGGACTGCAGCCCACAGGGTTGACAGTTCAAATTCAGCAGCAGCTCTCCAGGAGCAGGGCTGGGCCTCCTACTCCCACCAGGGCAGTGATGCCCATAAAATTTTTTTTTTCAACTTGTTTATAACTGACATGAAATATATTCAGTGTTTTTTTTTTTGGGGGGGGGGCATCACTGCTCTCCGGTGGTGGGAGTTGGAGGCCCAGCCCCACTGCTGGAATTGAACCTCCGTCCCAGTGGACCGCAGTCCCGCGCACAACCACTACGTCACTGGGGCTCAGCCCATATTCAGTGTTTCTAAATCAGGTTTTAGCTCTGTTTACTTATGTTATGCATGCTTGGGGAGGGCCATTTCTAAGTTTATTATCAGTACTATTACTGTCAGGTAGCATTCATAAGATTCTGAAAATAGATCCTTGAAGGTAACAAAAGAGGAACTACCTTGAGCTTCTTGTTTATTTTGTGTGTAGATATAAGTGTAAGTTTTTACTATTTCTATGTGAAGGAACCCTGGTGGAATTAGTAGTTACATATTGGGCTGCGAGCCCCAAGGTCAGCAGTTCAAAATCTCCAGCCGCTCTGTGGAGAAAGATGAGACTTTCCCAGAAAAAATTAAAATCGTGGAAACCTACAGGAGCAGGGCTATGCTGTGCAGGGTCTCTGTGAGTCACAATTGGTTGAGTAGCAGTGAGTTGGGGCTTTGGTTTATAAGGTCATTATAAGTTAGAAGCAACTGGTGGATGGGAAGGGGCAGAATTGAGAGAGAGAGAGAGAGAGAGAGAGAGAGAAGCAGCAACTTGGTGGCAATGAGTTTGGGTTGGAGTTTATTTTCTACCTGAAGCTGTTAGCTGATTTTTTCTTTTTTTTTTAAATTTTTATTTATTTATTCAACAAACCTTTAATAAGCCTTTCCCCCATGCGTAAACCAAAAACCAAACTCATTGCCATTGAGTCAATTCCGACTCATGATGACTCTAGAACAGAATAGAACAGGTCCTGTGCGTTTCCAAGACTCTTCCTCTTTTTTTTGGCGGGCATCACTGCCTCTGTAGTCGGCGCTACCCAGCCGCCGCTGGATTTGAACCACCAAGCTCGCGGGCTGCAGTTCCGCACTCAACCACTTATGCCACCGGAGCTTAGCCAAGACTCTTCCTCTTTACAGGAGTAGGAAACCCCATCTTCACCCTTGGAATAATGGGTGGATTTTAAACTGCTGATCTTGCTAATCACTAGATCACTTGGTGACTCAGAAATAAAACTCAAAGCAAATTCGCTGCCATGATGTTAATTCTGATTCATAGTAGCTCTCAGAGAGACCTTTAGAGGTCAGAGTAGAAGTGCCACACACACTGTGTTTCCAAGGCTGTAAGTCTTTTTGTTGTTTTTTAAAGCATTTTACAGCTCTTATCACAATCTATATGTATGTCTCCATTGTGTTAAGCACATTTATACATTTGTTGCCATTATCATTCTCAAAACATTTTCTTTCTACTTGAACTTGGTATCAGCTCCTTTTTTTCCCTCCCTCACAAAACCTTGAATACTTATAAATTGTTGCTATTTTTTCATGCCTTACACTGACAGATGTCTCCCTTCACCCGCTTTTCTCTGTCTGTCCCCAGGGATGGGGTTATTATATATAGATCATTGTGATAGGTTCACCCTTTTGCCCCCCCCCCCCCCCCCATCTTCTCCTTCCCCTCCTGATAACACTACTCTCATTTTCGGTCCTGAGGGTGTTATCTGTCCTGGATTCCCTGTGTTTCCAGTTCTTATCTGTACCCATGTATATGCTCTGGTCTAGCCAGGTTTGTAAGGCAGAATTGGGGTCATGATAGTGGGGGTGAGGAAACCTTAAAGAACTAGAGGTAAGTTGTAAATGTTTGTAAATGTAAGTGTTGTAAATGTAAGTGCAATGCTGCATCCTGACTGGCTCATCTTTTCCTTGTGACCCTTCTGTAAGGAGATGTCCAATTGCCTACAGATGGGTTTTGGGTCTCCACTCTGTACTCCCCCCTCATTCACATTGATAATGATTTTTTGTTCTGGGTTTTTGATGTCTGATACGTGATCCCATCAGTATCTTGTGATCACACAGGCTGATATGCTTGTTCCATGTAGACTTTGTTGCTTCTCAGCTAGATGGCAGCTTGTTTATCTTCAAATGATTTTTTCTCTTTTGGTGGTCCTTCCAGAACTTATCATTTGATTTTGTTACTTTATAATAGCTGGTGAAAAATTTTGTATTTAAAAAAAAACAAAAACAACTTTGTACGACTTTAAAATAAACTGTTTCATACTTTAGAATGCCTAATAGAGCTAAGCCCCAGTGGCATAGTGGTTGAATGTGGGACTGCGGCCCAAGGGCTAGCAGTTCAAATCCAGTGGTGGCTCTCCAGGAGCAAGGCTGGGTAGCTCCCATGACCACCAGAGGGCAGTGATGTTCCCCCCCCCAAAAAAAAGTTATAAAAAAAAAAGACTACATGATAATCTGACAGATATAGTCTGACCTTTTAAAAAAATGATAAGCAGTTTTTTTAATCATGTTGACTGGTAGTAATTTTTATTATTACGTTACTTTAAAGTGCTCTTTTAAAAATAAAAATAAAATGGGGCTGAGCCCCGGTGGCGTAAGTGGTTGAGTGCAGGACTGCGGCCCGCGGGCTTGGCGGTTCAAATCCAGCGGCTGCTCTCAGGAGCGGCATTGGGTAGCGCCACGACCACCAGAGGCAGTGTAGGCCCACCAAAAAAAAAAATAATAAATAAATAAAAATAAAATTCTCTTTTAAGTGATAAACAATATGTAACTTGTGACTTTGGAAGATACTAAATGTGCAAAGAAGAAAAGAACTCTTGGAATATCTTTATACAGAAATAACCACTGTTAACATTATAGTATTAATTCCCTCATCTTTTTCTGTACTTATTATTTTGCTTACTTTCTTTTTAAGAGAAACTACTCTTTAAACTAAAAAGAAAAAAAAACTAAAAAGAATTATTAAGTTATTTTTCTTTAAGAGATTATTATACATTTAAATGTTAAGGATATCACTAAAATCATCTTTTAACTGGTACTCAATCAAAAGCAAAGGAAACCCAAGTTCACTGTCATAGAGACAATTCCAACTCTGTAGGGGAGGGTAGAACTGCCCGTGTGGTTTTCCAAGACTGTAAATCTTTATCAGAGTCAACAGCCTCATCTTCCTCCCACAGAGCAGGGTAGTGAATTCAAACTGCTGACCTTACTCCGAGCAACCGAACTCATAGCTAGGAATTATTTATGTACTATGTGCATTTTTTAGGTGTCACTTTCTGCTTAATGTATAGCATGTTCTTGTGTCCTTATCTTTCAAAAATTCTGTTCCTAAAAAATTTTAATCTTTTTTTTGGGGGGGGGGCATCACTGGTGGGAGTAGGAGGCCCAGCCTTGGCTCCCATGGAGCTGGAATTGAACCTCCATCCCAGTGGGCTGCAGTCCCGCGCACAACTACTATGCCACCGGGACTCAGCCCCCCCCCCCCCTTTTTAAAAAAAATTTTTTTTGCCTAAAAATTTTAATATAATCCATTAAGGTACTATCAAAGGAGTCCTGGGCTGCAAACCCCAAGGTTGGTGATTCCAATTCACTAGTTGCTTAGCTGGAGAAAGATGAGACTATCTGCTCCTATAAAAATTTACAACCTCAGAAATCTACTAGATGGCAGTGGGCTTGATTGTAGAGTAAAACAGTACCTTAATTTTATTTACTTGTTCTTTTTCTTTAATTAAAAAAATCATTTTATTGGGGGCTTATACAACTGTTAGCACAATCCATCCATACATCCATTATGTCAAGCATGTTTGCACATCTGTTGCCATCATCATTCTCAAAATAGTTTCTTTGTACTTGAGCCCTTGGTATCAGCTCTTCATTTTCCCCTCCCTCACGAGCCCTTGATAATGTATAATTTTTTTTTCATGTCTTACACTGTCCGATGTCTCCTTTCACTCACTTTTCTATTGTCTGTCCCCTAGAGAGGGGGTTAAATATACATCATTGTGATTGGTTCACCCTTTCTCCCTCACCTTCCCCTTATCCTCCTGGTGTAACTACTATCATCACTGGTCCCGACGGGCCTATTTGTCCTGGTTTCTCTGTGTTTCCAGCTCTTATCTGTTCCAGTGTACATGCTCATGTTTAGCTGGATTTGAAAGGTAGAATTGGGATCATGATAGTGGGGGGATCATTCTTCCTAATTACTTTTCATTTAATTTGTGTTTTTTTCTTTCTGTCCTAAATATAACCATATTAAACATTTTAATATATAAATGACTCAAATTTCTGGTTGATCCTCAGAATAAAATCCTGAAAGAAGTGGGCTGAGCCCCGGTGGCGTAGTGGTTGTGCGCGGGACTGCGGCCCACTGGGATGGAGGTTCAATTCCAGCAGTGGGGCTGGGCCTCCTACTCCCACCGCCGGAGAGCAGTGATGCCCCCCCCGCCCCCCCCAAAAAAAAAATCCTGAAAGAAGTGATCTGTTTGAAGGATATAAACACTTTAAGACATTCTAGGGGCTGAGCCCCGGTGGCATAGTAGTTGTGCACGGCACTGCAGCCCATTGGGTTGGAGATTCAAAATCCAGCAGCAGCTCTCCAGGGGCAAGGCTGGGACGCCTACTCCACCACCAGAGGGCAGTGATGCCCCCACCCCCAAAAAAAGACATTTCTGGAAAGATTGTACAAATATATCCTCCCCAAAGTACTCTATAAAGGTATCTTTTTTTTATTTTTGCTACATCTTTGATTGACTTTTTTTTTTTATTGGAATATATCGTAATAGTTCTGAGCAAGGTTTTGTTTTCAAGGTTTAGTTAAGGGTTAACTAGACAAATACCTTCCTCATTCCATTTTTAGCGCTCTAATGAAAATCTAAAGAGCCCCCCTTAGGTAATTTAGATGATAAGAAGAGAATGTAATTGATTGATTGTAGTCATGTAATATGCTCTAGGCACAAAGTAGTTGTAAATATGTATTTAGCAGATGTCTTAATTATGTATAGCTTTAAATACATAAGACATCTATAGCAAAAATTTTGTGGATTTAGTAACTTTCTACAGAAAATGTAAAATTTCAGCTAGGTCTCAGAAGCAACAAAGCCCACATGGAAGAAACACACCAGTCTGTGTGGCCATAAGGTATTGAAGGGATCCGGTATCAGGCATCAAAGAACTAAATATTATATCATTATAAATGAGGGGGAGTACAGATTGGGGACCCAAAGTCCAACAATAGGTGAAGCGACATCCTCTTACAATAGGTGAAGTGATTGCAGGGAGGAGATGAGCCAGTCAAGGCACAGTGTAGTAACAATGAAATATGCAATTTTCCCTTAGTTCTCAAATGCTTCCTCCCACCCACTGTCATGATCCCAATTCTACCAGACAAATCCAGCTAGACCAGGGGATGTACACTAGAGCTGGAAACTTGGGGAATTCAGGAGAGATGATCCATTCAGGACCAGTGGTGAGAGTGGTGATACCAGGCGGGTAGAGTAGAAAGGAGGAACCAGTTTTAGGGATCTACATATAACCTTCTCTCTGGGGTACAGACAACAGGGAAGTGAGTGAAGGGACACATTGGACAGTGTACAGTATGAAAATGTAATAGCAATTTATACATTATTAAGGGTTCATGGAGGAAGGGTGGGGGAGGGAGGGGAAATATAGGGAGCTGGTACTGGGGGCCTAAGTGAAGGGAGGACGTTTTGAGAGTGATGATGGCAACAAGTGTGCAAATGTGGTCTGCATCCAATTAACATATTTTGATATGTGATGGGAGTTGTATGAGCCCCCAATAAAGTGATTTGTTAAAAAAAATTTCAGCTAGGTATTCTGGAATAGTGACTTCAGGTTAAATAAGTATTTAATGAACATGTACAATGTATGTCTGGACAAGAAAGACTTCCTGAAGTTACCTTACCCTAGAGTCTGTCCCCATTCTTTTTTTTTTTTTAAGGCATCACTACCCTGGTGGTGGGAGTAGGAGGCCCAGTCTTTGCTCCTGTGAGTGGGAATTGAACCTCCGTCCCAGTGGGCTGCAGTCCCACACACAACCACTACGCCACCGGGACTCAGCCCCCTGTCCCCATTCTTAATGGGCGTAGTTGAATCACCCCATTGAGTTTCCAAGGCTGTGATTTTTAGCAGCCAAGCGTGCCACAAGACTCATTTTAGCCTACATCTCTATAGTCTGCCCCACTCAGCTTTTGTTCATAATCAATTTTAGCCATTTCCTTTGTACTCATAAAGCTAACACAGGTCTCTGTAAGCACCAAGCCAAGCTCACTGCCATCCCATGGGTGCCAACTCCTGGTGACCCTGTAGGACAGGGTGGAACTGCGTCTTGAGACGTCTGAGACGAACTTCACAGGAGTAGAAAGCATCTTTCTCTTGTGGAACAGCTGGTGGTTTCAACCTATGATGCTCCAGCCATATAAGTCTAAAATGATTTTGTCTGTCTTTTCATTTGGCAATGTGAGTAAGTCCTGTGAGGGCAGAAAACCTACCTGTTTCATTCACTGTTGAATTCCTGGGACCTAGAACATATAGTAGGTGGTATGAATTAATGAATCTAAAAACTGACTTAATGTGTATGATCCAAATAGTAACTTTTTGTGTTTTGGGGGGCATCACTGCTCTTCGGTGGTGGGAGTAGGAGGCCCAGCCCCACTGCTAGAACTGAACCTCCGTCCCAGTGGGCCGCAGTCCCGCGCACAACCACGACGCCACCGGGGCTCAGCCCTCCAAATAGGGACTTTTGATTATTAATTTCAAACAATCTTTTACCACGATCTCTCTCTCTCTCTCTCTCTCTCTCTTTTTTTTTTTGGTTTTTGGGGCATCACAGCCCTCTGGAGGTGGGAGTAGGAGGCCCAGCCTTGCTGCTGGATTTGAACCTCCAACCCAGTGGGCCGCAGTCCCGCGCACAACCAGTACGCCACTGGGGCTCAGCCCAAGATATATCTATCTCTATCTCTCTCTCTCTCTCTCTCTCTCTCTCTCTCTCTCTCTCTCTCTCTCTCTCTCTCGTGCTCTTTTATCTACCCCTGGGTGGCTATCAAGATAATTTGAGAGTTGTAATAAACAGTAGGAGTAATACCAAGAAATCTAAATAATAGGTACAATCTGACTAATTGAGCATTTAAATTAAGCTGTCATTCTTACCATTTATGTTGTTTCATTCACATCAGAAAAGTGAGGGATTCTTTTTTTTTTTTTTTAATTTTAGGCATCACTGCCCTCCAGTGGTGGGAGTAGGAGGCCCAGCCTTTGCTCCTGGGAGCCGGAATTGAACCTCCATCCCAGTGGGCCGCAGTCCCGCGCACAACCACTACGCCACCGGGGCTCAGCCCCGGGATTCTTTTTTTGTAAGACTATTTTTAAAGCTTATAGATAACTCACAGGATTTTGTCTCTACCTTTATTTTTGTCTGATACTTAGTAGTTTTTTAGTAATGTTTTGTGAATGGAATAAATGAATGACAACGGTAAACTCTTTCCAGGTTTTTATGGATCTTTTGATACTTAGATGCTGTGCCCTTTCTACTCCCATAAAGAGTTACAGTCACGGGGTTCACCAGGGCAGTTGTAAGGTCCCTGTGAGTCAGAATTGACGTGATGGTAGTGAGTTCGCTTAACTTTTTGTTTTTTTTTTTGGGGGGGTGGGCATCACTGCTCTCGGTGGTGGGAGTAGGAGGCCCAGCCCCACTACTGGAATTGAACCTCTGTCCCAGTGGGCCGCAGTCCCGCGCACAACCACGACGCCACCGGGGCTCAGCCCTCGCTTAACTTTTTATACACAGCAATATCTGCTTTTTGTTTTAGCAACCTAAGAAACATTCCTGAGTGTGTTTGTATTTGGCTTTTATTCCTTACTTAATGCTGGGCCTTCTTATCAATAATATTAGTTGGTTGCAAGAAAAAGCATCATCGGTTGCAAGGAAAAGCATCACAACCAAGTTCAGAGAATTGATTTTACAAAGTCGTGACTAATTCTACTATAGTTTCTTTTTAAAAAAATTAAAATCTAAATATCATATGTAAATAGAATTATTAATGGTGCAAATTATTAAGCATGCAACCGTAAGCTGAAAGGTTGGTGATTTAAAAGTACTCAGAAGCGCCTCAGAAGATAGGCCTGGTGACCTGCTTTTAGCCGTGGACCGCTGGAAAGCCGTGTGGAGCCGCTCTGCAGTGAGCTGCACACAGAATGCCACGGGTCCGAGTCAACGCAGCAGCTGCCATTATGGGAGGGATGGTTGTGTGCTCGGTTTTCTTTCTTGCACATTTGTCCATGACTATTTTAGAATCTAGCTCTGATGCTGACAAAATTAGCCTACATTTTGTGAAATTATCCTAGTCACCGATTTTCTTTCTTTTGAGAAAATGTTAATTGGCAATATTTGTGCATGACAATGATTTTGGCCACATGAATATTTTATTTTGCAGACCTTGGCTTCTTGTACAGGCTTCGTATACATTCTGGTTTTCCTGTCAGCTTCTAAGATCCACCCTGAAAGCATCTTTCTTCCCCTTGGCAATGCCTCTTAATGTGCGTTTCCCTCTCCTGTCATTGTTTAGTTGTATAAAATACTGGAGTTTCATCCTTAAGAATAGATCCAGAAGCAGACGACAGACTGAGTGCCATGCCCAGACACATAAGCTGCTTGTCAAGTTGTACAGTTACAAATGGGCTGTGAGTTCAATTCAAGTGAATAGCAACATCACTATTCAAGATGATTTCATTTCTTGATTCAGTCTGCTATACCACAGAAATGTGTTGATTTCATTTTTGAGATGGTATCAGTTTGATCTCTTACAATTAGAGTCCTATTTTAATTAATATGTAGAAATGAGCAATAGCATCCTTTTTCTGTAGCAATTAATAGCAGCAGCCTAGAAAAAAAATTTTAAGATGCTAGGTGCATTTTTTTTTAATGGGAACATTGATCATCGTTATCGTTGTTAAATACTTTTTATTAAATTAACATTAAAAAATTAGCATCATTGATATTTATCAAGAAAGTGAATTTTTTAATAAGACAAGACTTGGAGAAATTATGTGGAACACAAGATTGAGGGAACGGTTTAAAAATAATTGTGGAGGTGGGGGAAAAGGAGCTGATCCCAAGGGCTTAATACAAAGTAAATGTCTAGAAAAGAACGATGGCAATATATGTACTAATATGTTGGATACAGTTGATGTATGGATTGTAGCAAGAGTTGTAAGAGCCCCCAATAAAATGATTTTTTTTTTAAAAAAGAGCCTAAGTGTGGGTGTTTAAGAAAGAAGGCCATCTTTCATCCATTGTGAGCTCCCTTTGGTGAAAATGACAAGACAAAAACCAACACATAAAAGGAAGCAGGAAGTCCTAGTTAGTGAAGAAGAAAGTCATATTTGAATATTTAAGGGAA
Source organism: Nesogale talazaci (assembly GCA_004026705.1). Taxonomy (NCBI): domain Eukaryota; kingdom Metazoa; phylum Chordata; class Mammalia; order Afrosoricida; family Tenrecidae; genus Nesogale; species Nesogale talazaci. The sequence goes on along the minus strand of PVJH01003556.1, from coordinate 16,165 downwards.
TGAAATGCTTATTTTTGTTACCTTTTGATGCCCCCCCCTCCAGTTTTTGTGTTCTTCCTGTCTTTCCGTCTTTTAGGTTCTTCTTTGACTTTCAGAAAATCGTGAGTTTTCATGTCCATTTCCTAATAAGGATATCATTTAATAATATTTGAAGGTGATACCTGTGATGTGATTGTGCGAAGTCAACGTAAAATTTTAATTTTGTGGTTTGAAGGAAACAATTGCAGAGTTTATTTAGCCACTTGCTATAATAGCACGACACCATTTTTCAGGATCCTTTTCATCCCCTACTAGCTCCAAATCCTAGAACCAAGATAAAAGGTGAGACATCCTGCCTGGTTGCTTGTGCTGTTTCTGTTCTAGCCCTTATAATGTACTTGGTTGGAAATATGTTAGAGGGCCTTGTTGAAATAAAATTCTCATTTCACGATGATATTTGGAGAGCAGGTTCTGGGCTTAGGAAGGAAAATTGTCTCCAGCACAGCAGTCACTGGGAATTTTCCCAGAGACGAACGGCTTTTCGAAAATGCGCAGACTTTTTAGTCATAATGGCCTTCATCTCTTTTATTTACTTGTATTTATTTTTCTGTATTACCCTGTGGTTCCAGAAAGTGCTAAAAAAATCATCATGTATTTAAAACAAACCAGAAAACCTCTTGTCCTGAGGCCGTGTGAAGAAGAATGAAGCTCGCATTTTCCCAGTACCCAATCATCAGCTCGAGCTGTTCTCTCCTAGGGACAGAATTTATTGAAACAATTTATCCTGGCTAAATGTGATATAAATCTGTGTACACCGGATGTACATACAGACTCTCTTCCATTACAGCAGTGTTGCAACATCAGTTTTCTTCATAGTTAGACCCTGCTCCTATCACACTGAAGGATGACCAAAAAGCCCTTTATGTTTTATGGGACACCCACAACTTTAAACACTAATTAGTTAAGGAATTACTGATCAGACAACTAGAAATACTGATTTCAACCCCAGAGTGAGTCTGGGGAGAGTGGGAAAGATGTTACCTAGCCACCCTCAGAGTTTGAAGCTTGGTTTTCCAATTACCAGATTCAGTCCAACATTAATGTTTTTGGGTTTTTTTCTTTTAGCACAGACCTGACTGAGGTTGACTTGATATTTTGGTTTTTTCCAAAATAAAAATTTGAAATTTGGTTGACAGTATTTTTTCCTCTCTTATCTCATCCTTTTTTTTTTCATGTATCAATAAACCTTTTCTCTTGTGAAAAGATGTTAGAAAATGCTTTTTAAGAGCTTATAGTCTAAAGGCTATTTTCCTCCTACCCTCTCCTTTTCTCTTCCACACTTCTAAAATACTGTTTATGACTTCGGAATCTCTTTGCTGTCATTTGCGTTCCTTGTTCTCGCCCATCACCACCTCTGTTTTTATTTTCAGTCGGGGTATGGCTTATGAGAAATCTCTGTGACACACTTGGATTAGGTTTACTGCTTTTGACAGAATTTCAATCAACATTTCAAGAGTTGAACTTCAATAATTAAACAAACAGTAGAAACCCTGTTAAATTCTTCATGGAAATGGGGGGGGGGGGGATTCCTTTTACTGCCGTTTCTTTGATGCCCTGCAGCAGCACACATCTGTTGGCTGCATCAGAGCTGACCAAGATCCCTGGCTGAGAGCAGCACAAACAGCCGGAACGTATTCACCCAGTAAACCCCCAAAGAGTCGACATTTGTTTTATTGCTGCTTTTAAAAACCTAGCCATAAATAGAATCAGAGGGGGAAGGGCACCGATATTTCTCCATTTGCCACAGACGATTGGTGGGGGGAGAAGGAGGCTCCCACTGGGGAGAGAAGGTTTTTATTTTTATTTTTTTATTAATGAAAATCATTTCCCGTGTAGCCCAATAGGATGGGTGCTTTGTTTTCTTTGGCAATAATCTGGGATAAACGGCTCTTGCCAACAGGCTCGTAGTTTATACACCAGGGAGCCAGATTATGGCCCTGTAAAATGGAGCACCCCTCCTATAATCCCTTAATTAATTAAATGACAAATTTTGGTCTTCTCTAGTTTAAAAATATGGCTTCCGCATCGAGCGTTCAGTGAATTTATTGACATGGGGAACTGCACTGGTTGTAATTCAGCAGACTGGAGAAGTGTGCTATATACTGTAGCCTAAAACAGAAGACCAGCAAAAGGTTTAAAGTTCCTTGAATATTTAAGCCTAAATTTTTCTAATTAAAAGTTTCAATTGAGGCACAATAGATCATATGCCACCTGTCTAATGGGTCTCCCCAAAGTAGCCTATGTTTACAGCTTTGATAAATGGCATTCTTGGGACACCTGTTTCTGGGCTTGATATTTTTGAAACATTTTTTTTCTTGGCTCTAGCGTATTTAACATGACTTTCCCTCCCCCCCCCCCCCATCTCCCCCTCCTCAGCTCCGCACTGCTATATGAAATATGGGAGACGACAGACCGTTTGTGTGCAATGCCCTGGGCTGTGGACAGGTACGTTTACAATATACTTTATTGTGAATGTCTCGTTGTGAATCAAAGTGGCTGTTTTATCACTAAGGCAAAGAGTTTAAAGCCGGTATTTTACGTGATCACTGGAGGTAATCAGATCAGAGGATTTGCAGTGTGTAAATCCAAGTTATGAGGAAGTGTAGGCACTCCACCGTAATGAAATCTGCCTTGCTCTCTTCCATATTGTTGTTCTACTGGTGTTTGTTTTCCTAGTACACAGTGTCAAGGAATACGTGTTGCTCTCCGCTCCTTCCTAATACCTTCCACCTACATGCAGTGCAAGTTTGGGATTATTTTCTCACCCTTCATACAGCTAGGAAAGCCTGCGTCACACATTTGGAGAGGCATCTCAAAATACACCTCTTCATTGTGAATCCCGATTTGCCAGTCTATGTGGATCCTTTAAAATAAGAAAAAGTGACGACATTTCTGGTTTGGGTTGGGTTTTTTTGAGTATTAATCCAGAAAATCAGTACTAGCAGCTTATTTAGGAAAGACCAATCCAATATAGATAACAACCATGAGATTTCTTTGGCCATTTTCACTGCCAGACTCTATGGACTGCATCGTTCTATCTATGTCAACTCCCAAGTACTTGTTTGTATACATGTATGTTGTATGTCCAATTTTTCATCATATTCTTTATTTAATAAATACTTGCATTGAAACCGCCCCCCATTTTTCTCCTTATTTTATACCTTAATTATTCTTCCTAGACTCTCCCCTACTCTCATGTTCCACAAAAAGATGCCAAATAAAATACAAGGAAAATATTATATACCTTAATTAATTTATTGAAGGGTTTAGTTAGTGTTCATTTAGGAACATGTCATGTGATTATCCAGTGACACTTACTGGTGGTATTTGAAATAGCAGACTGGCTGTATGAGACATCACAAATATGTAGACAAAAAGGAGGAACCTAAATTCCAGAGATTCCAAGGAATTGGAATTTGAGAGGTAGATGAGATGTCTTATCACTAGCCATGAGAGAGAAAATGAGGCTTCCTACTCCTATAAAGAGGTATAGTCTGAGAAACCCACAGAGACAGTTTCACTCTGACCTCCAGGGCCACTGAGTCAGATCGACTCGATTGCAGTGAGTTTGAAGTGTTTTGAAGTTTGATCGTTAGCAATATGTATACATTAAAATATGTCTACTGTATATACTCGTGTAGAAGCCAAGAGTTGCAGCACATTCTTTGTGCAGTTTTGGTGGTAAAATTGGGTGCCTTGGCTGATAATCGGCTCGTCTTATATATCAGTATCTGCGGTAGATTTATATGTAATAATGTTTAGTCCTGAAGACAAGATCAGATTTATAGAGATGTTGATAATTAAAGGCAATAATAATGAAAACTTGAAGAAAGAAAAAGAAATATTTGACTTATGTGAGAACCAGCTTAAGTATGAATGATTAGAAGGGAACCCCATCATAAGTGGAAGACTACTTATACTTTAAAAACCTGCACTTGTTTTTTGCACAGTTACAATTATTTTTATACACTTATTGCCTAGGGAACACAATTTCTGTTTAAATAAATTAGTTCAGGAATAAAGTATTGATTTAACCTTCCTCTCTATATACAGGAGTCCTGATAATGCAGCAATTAAATGCTCAGCTGCTAACCAAAAGGTTCACATTGGAACCTGCCAGCTACTCCATCGGCGACAAATGTGGCAGTCTGTTTCTGTAAAGATTTTTTGTGGGAGAGGGGGGCATCACTGCCCTCTGGTGGTGGGAGTAGGAGGCCCAGCCTTGCCCCTGGAGAGCTGCTGCTGGATTTGAACTGCCAACCCCGTGGGCCGCAGTCCCGCACACACCCACTATGCCACTGGGGCTCAGCCCTTCTGTAAAGATTTATAACTTTTAGAAACCCCATTTGACAGAAGTCCGAATTGACTTGACAGCCATGGATTAGAGTTTTTTGGTTAAACTTTTTTTTTTAATGCTTTTGCATTCTACAAGTAGCTCTGGCATCACAATGGTTAAATTCTAGACTGTTGACTGAAGTCCAGACTCTGCAGGTTTGAACTGCTCTATAGGACAGAGAATTGGCAATCTGCTTTTGAAAAGACTGTAGCCTGGAAAATCCTGTGAGCACTTCTATACCCCGCCCTAGGAGGTCTCTCTGCGTCTGAAGAGGCTTAGTGGCAAGGGGCATGTATCACACCGTGGACTATTGCAAGATGTTCTTAATTTATACCCCTCGCTTACGTTGCATGCTACAAAACACATAAACAGACTTATTAAAGAAATAAAAATGAATGATAAAAACAAATCAATATGTAAGAAAAGTATCTTTTGAACTGTCTAGGAAGAAAAATAGGAATAGTGTCTCTTAAGACTGCCCCATCAGAAAATAGTAGTAGTCACTTGTATTTCTGACATCCCGGAAAGAGTTTTTATTTTGTATTAATTTAACCTGGAGCAGTGTTTCCCAACATGGTGAAACCAATCATTCAAACCCTGGGAGGCACGCACTGGAAGATGAGCTGCAAAAACAGGCACCAGTTAGACTTCATCCTGGATTATAGGCTAACCTATATAAGTGCTGCTTCTTGTTTCAAAACCATTTCACTGGGAGCTAATACATACATCGTTTCATAGTTCGGTCACATCAAGCAGTAGTGTACAATTGCTACTACAATCAATTGTAGAACATTCTCCTTCTTCTTGAATTCATTGACATCTGCTCCCCTTTACTCCCCACCCCTCACCCATTGTATCCCCTACAGACATGGTTTTTGTTTGTTTGTTTGTTTGTTTTTTTGGGGGGGGGGCATCACTGCTCTCCGGCGGTGGGAGTAGGAGGCCCAGCCTCACTGCTGGAACTGAACCTCCGTCCCACTGGGCCGCAGTCCCGCGCACAACCACTACGCCACCGGGGCTCAGCACCCCCTACAGACGTTTTTAATTGCCAGAGAAGCTCTAATTTTTTTTCTGAAAGGGTGTAGGCGGCTGAAAAACTTAGGAAATGTATGGATTAAAGGTGAGAAAACAATAGGGATTTTTGCTTTGCTTCCTTCCCATATTGCTGTTCTCTGTTTACCATCCGTCTCTTCCTTCCCCTGCTTCTTCCCTTTTCTGAATTAGCTGTTGGTATTTTGATTACTAGGAGTCCTTGAGACATCTGGCTTAGGTGCTGACGGGTTTTTTCAACTCTCTGGGATGGTGAGTGTGACACTAACAGAGATTGCTACCTTCCTCTTTTAGAATCAGTTTACTTGCTTCATAGCAAAAGGATAGAAAGCTACAATTTAAGACTTTGAAAGCGTGATTCATCCCTTTACCTTTTTACATGTCAAAATGTATCGTCAGGGGAGATTATAGATGAGTGGTTAAATCTAGACTTCTTCCAAGTTTCTCCCAATATCTATTAACAAATAACCCTTGTGTAACATCTCAACAAGATTTATTGTGATTGCTGTATATTGTATGAAATGGTGAAAATCTGGCAAAGAATATAAATTTGGAAAAGTTAACCACCCTTGGCCAGTCATCCAACTTCCTTATATCCTTTGAGATCTTCACGCTATTAATGAGTCACTGTCATTGATTCTAATTCTGTATTTTAGAAATGACAGATAAAGTCAATATAAGTTCTAGGAGAGAGGACTTAGAATCATTTTTTTTTTTTTTTTTGGCATCACTGCCTCTGGTGGTCATGGGCGCTACCCAGTCCCGCTCCTGAGAGCCACTGCTGGATTTGAACTGCCAAACCTGCGGGCTGCAGTCCATAATAATTTTTTTAATACATGGTTTAAAACCAACTGCCATAGAAGTCTTCAAAAGAGTGGCTTTTACCAAAAAGGAGGTAAAAAGATGTAAGCAAATTTTAAGAGTCTAATACTGAAAATCATAGTAAAACTGCAGGACTCTGGCATTATTTCTATATCTGTTCCATGCCCAAGCTTTGCCCTGTGTACCCCTAAATCAGAAGTCCTATATTAAGGAAAGGTGAAAGGAAAATTCACCTAAAATAGACTAGTCTATTATGCACTCCACCATATAATCAAAACCACTGGGCTTTCAATGGATACATAAACATGTTTTGGTTGCTAGGTCTTTAATGACTGTTATTTTTGGAGTCTGTTCATGATCCACTTCCCAACAGTAAGTCTGATGTGACACAGCTGAGTTCTAAATATGCTGCATGTACTTTTTTTAAAAGATAGCTGCTGAAGGTTGTGCTGTCTACATTCTTATCTGAAGAGACAGGTGAAAGTGTTTTTCTGGCCCTCTCATCTCTGCTCCCCTGTGGAGACACTTTGTTTCTCTTGAGGCTTCATCACCCTCATAAAGAGGAACTTGGGGAGAGTAGCAAGCATTCCTGCTAAAACCTCTCTGTGGAATGTGTAGCAGGAGTAGTTAAATAGAGCTGCCTCTTGAGAAGGCCTTACTGTTGTTAAGGCAAACGATGCCCCACATACCATGTTGGCAGAGGAGCGGTCAGATTGGAATTGTATTCATTTTTTTAATTGTATTCATTTTTGAAATGTTTAAAGGATAACATCAATTTAAAAAATTGTGACTATAAAAATTGCTTTGCTTTTGTGTTATCATCAAAGTAATAGGAATATAATTTGGTGCTGGATACAGAAAGTCGTCTAAATTTTTAATGCGTTAGGGGATGCTTCATTGAAGGTAGATGGTAAAAAATGTTTTATTATTTGTGGAAGAGGAGGAGTGATTACTATGCCTCTGTCAGTATTCTTGAGTTTGAGGTAGCATTTCACGAGGATACATTTAGATAATTTGCCTTTTGTAGGCTTTTGGTCCCTGAATGGTGCAAGCAGTTTGCCATTCGCCGCTGGCCCCAAAGTGAGTAACTCAGACCTGCTCAGTGATGCTACGGAAGAAAGGCCTGACAACCTGTTTCTGTACCAGACAGTTCTTACTGTGTGACACGTGGGGTAACCATAGCAATGGGTTTTATTTTTTATTTTAATCATTTTACTGGGGGCTCTTACAGCTCTTCTGACAGTCCATACATCAGTTGTATCAAGCACATTTGTACAAATATTGCCATCATCATTTCCAAAACACTTTCTTTCTACTTGAGCCTTTGGTGTCAGCTCCTCTTTTTGCCCCTCCCTCCCCTACCCTTAGGCAATGAATTTTTGAGTTACTATTAGGTAACTTATCTTTTGGAAGTTTTTACCATTTTTTACCACTGCCATTAAATTGATCCTGACTTATAAAGGCCATAGATAGGGTTTCCCAGGCTATAAATCATTGCAGAAACAAAACTTCATCTTCCCTCAGACTAACCTTATGGTTTGCAGTTCTTATGCTTATCCAACCATGAATCAGCAAACACCTATCCCTCTGTCACATAACACTAGTTTATAATCCAAATTATACAGATTTAAGTAGCTTTCTAGTTATAATCAAACCTTTAGACAGAGTTTGTTTGTTTGTTTGTTTGTTTGTTTGTTTGTTTTGGGGGGGCATCACTGCCTCTGGTGGTCGTGGGCGCTACCCAGTGCTGCTCCTGAGAGCCGCTGCTGGATTTGAACCGCCAAGCCTGTGGGAAGCAGTCCCGCACTCAACCACTTACGCCACCAGGGCTCAGCCTTAGACAGAGTTTTATTATTTAAAACTGTGTTTTTCTGAAGACAGACACACGTTTCTTCTGAGGAGAGCCTACTAATGGGTGGTATCACCCTATTGTTAGCCATTGAGACAAGTTTTTCTTCTAGCCACTCAGCATCAACTCTGTGTCCTTTTAAGAAAACATCTGAGTGTTTCTCTATCCTGGCTAATCCTGAAGTGCTGTTACTCTGTGCCCGCCCCCGCCCCCTCCAGAGAATATTTACTGTCAGATCTCTTCTCTCAGAGGACAGTGAGGTACAGGTTAAAGTTCTGTTTGTATCTTTTTTTCAGAGGCATGAAACATAACCAGCTTAGAGACCTCTGGGCCCATTTTCCCTTTCTAAGACCAAGAATGGCGATAGTGCCCTACTTGTGGTGGGATTGAGGGCAGCTTCTCGTATCTTCTTATCTTGTCATATAATAGGAATAATGTTTATGGTGCTGTAGCCCTGGCTTCACTTGGCATGTAACCAACCTCCAAAGCTGTTTATTGCTTTGTATCCTCTGTCTTCATGAACATTATCCCTTAAATCTCTATTGCTTTGTAATATATGAGGCAACAAATAGCTCCTATGATTGGTTAAATGCTGGCATGCTACAAAGGTATATGTTTTATTGCCTATATAACACAGATCTACAGAGCTTATTCCTGTTATCCCAACCCTCCCATTAAATGGACCATACTGGTGTTATGGGACGCTAGATCTTTAATTCTCGCCCTTTGGCAAGTTTCCCTATTACCTGGCATGATCACAAAAGAAAAGCAAGGAAGAATGAATTGGTTCTGATTACTTTATGTGAGGGGAGCATCTTGAATTGGAGAATAACAAGTGGAAGAAATGGCTGTGGTAGGTAAATGCCATTTGTGGTGGTATATATTATGTTTACATGTTTCGACAGGTGAGGGTAATTTCAGGAAGACAAATAAGCCTTCCTTCTTCATCTCCTGCCAAGAGTTTAAAAAAATTCAAATTTTTATTAAATAATTCATATTTCATTCAATAATTCATTCAGTTCCCATCTGGTAAGACTGCCTGCATGCTGTCAGGCAGCTGAAAATACACTGCATTATACACAATTAGGACAAATGCTAACCTTATTTGTTGTAATAATACATTGATTTTGCAGTAAATTTCTGTCCACTGAGGATGCTGTAGTTTCTTGTCACCCTGTGACTGAAGCAGGCAATTGTTTTGTAGTATTTAGACAAAATTGGGAGTGGGATTTATTTATTATTTTTTTAATATAAAGTTGTTAAGAGCGGGGGGGGGGGGGGGGAAAAAAAAATAAAGTTGTTAAGAGCAGGCATTAAGCACCTGACCTAAAACTCCTGACATCTGCCCTTTATCTTGACATATATGGCTGGTCATTTTTGTTTCTATATTTATCATGCTACTTATAACATGGTAGATTAAAAGTGTCCAGACTCCAGGTGGCAAAAAGCAAAACAAAACAAAGGCCCTGTATAACCAAATTGGAGTTACGGTTAAACTCGGGAAACTAAGGTGACATTTTTCAGTTATTCACTCGTGTTTCCTTTGGGTACAAATTGCTATTTGGAATGGAAGTCCAGAAACTGTTCTCAGCGCTTTTCTTATAGAAAAATAAAATAAAGCATCATATTCCAGTTCTTCTTAAATCAGGATAGGGGTTCTTTTCTAATTCTTTATGAACTGCTTGAGAACCTACCCTTCATGAATCTTTCTTTTACTGCCCTTGCATATCCACATATCAGCTAGGTGGTTGACTTATAAGGTGCTGTCATCATTAGATAGAATTCTTCGTTGTTCGAGCAAATAATCTTCTAGGTAATACATCAGATTAAAAACAGCCAGTATGCTTCCTCTCTGTGGGTGTCGTGTTTCTTTAATGCAGATTGACTTGCTCAGCAGTCACAGTGTGTCTGAAGCCCTTGTTAGGGTCTACTCTGTGTGTGGATTCATAACACATCTGTGTGTACATCTACAGCGCTGTATAAATAATAATAAGTAATCACCAGATGGCCTATAACTGCTCCTCTGGACCTGCTGGGTCTCTTGAAGCTGTTAGTAAAGTCTTCTGGCATTTTGCTGGGGAAAACTTGTCATAGATTTATTTCTAAAAAAATTCAAGCTCACAACTGGGTGTTTAGGACTAGATATTGCTGTCTGTGTTGTAAATATTTAACAGGCTTTGTACAATGACAAGTAAAAGCGCCATTACTAACCACACACAGTGTCTGTGGAGCTCTCCTTCCCTCCAGGCCATTTAGAAAGGAAGAGAAATAGCGATAAATTGTGTGTTATGAACAAGGTGCAGGAGATACTGTATGGAAGCTCTTTCTGAAAAGAAAGAGAGCGTCAACGTTCTGCTCAGAGCACTATGACTGGGCAAACGGAAGCTTTTCCACCATATGCCAGTGAGTTAAATAAAACAGCAGGCCCCTTTTAAATTGGACTTTGTGTAACAAGAAAAGCCCCTTCAACTAGAGTTTTTGGTCAAAGCCAAGGTTTGATCCTGAGGTTTTATAACCAATGACTCACCCTTTGAGAGGGTCACAGTTGTAAATGTTGGTATGGCACTTAGCTAAATTTCCTGCTTTGATTATGTCTAAAAATGTGAGCATTACAGTGTTTACCGATATTATTTGTAAGACAGAACAGCTTTTATTTTTGTCGTCTTGCCATTATTTTTTTGTGGAAAAGCTTGTGTGTGTGTGTGTGTGTGTTTGGGGAAAAAAAATCACCACAGTCATATTTTTGTTTTCTGTTTCAGATGTTGTGTGCTCTTTTGCTGTTACCATTGCCCTCGCTTCGCTGTCTGTCCCAGGGCCCTCCTCTGCTCAGTACAACAATATATGTTTTAAAAATAGAAATGGAACTGATTACCTCTAAAACGTAGTGAGGTTTTTGTTTGCTTTGCGTTGCTTATCTTAGATTGCCAAACATATTCTAAACAGAAATTGGGTATCTTCACTTGATCTCAAGCCTCATTATCTTTTTGGTTGTTATTGAGAGTTGAAATCTGTCTAACCCCAAGTGGACTGCCCTTTAAATCCCAACACAGAACTGTTGTTTGGAATTTGAATGTGTAGAAAGCTTTTGTCTTTCAAAATCTCATCTTGAAGAGATGGCACATATATCGTGATGGAGAAATGTAATCGTTTATTGTACAGAGATTTGCTTTTTAAAATTTCCCACACATAAAATACTATGCTACAGATTGGATTTTAAGAAGGAAAGCATTTGAGGGGATCATGAAGAAAAGATGGAAGCTTGGGGGCTTATCTGTTTATTACAGTGCCTTTGTTTTTTTTCTTTGAAATTTCTTTGGGCAATGAAATACACTACCTAAGGCTGTATTTGGTAAGAATCTGGACTATTTGCAATTGTCATGTGGAAATACAGAGAGAATGAGAATGAATTTTGTGAAATTAGCCCATTCCCAGTCTGGCACACCATGTGCCCTGGGTGACTGTTGATTCTGCTGGCAGATTGAAGAGCTGAATCAACTTCTGTTCTGAAGAATGAAATTGCCAGCCATCATCCCAGCTTTTAAATCTTGTTGTTCACATAGATGATGTCAGATTTTGAGCAAACACAGCCCTGTCTTTAGATCCCAGGTGAAATTTGCAATTCCCTGGGTTAGGAGGAAAGAGTTCTTCCTTTTTGCCTTTGAAAAACTTGAGTGTCTCTGCAGGGACAGTCAGCAGAATAAATCTGCAGCTTGCCACGTCCTTTGAGTCATTGTGGAAAGCTGAGTGCTCTGTTTGGCATTCAGCAGATTGGCTGTCAGGGTTGCAGCTCTGCTTATCAAAGACATGGTCTCTCAAAGAGCCATTTATGTTATTCCAGAGAGAATTGTCCTATGGCAAAGGCAACTTTCTCCTCCCAGGGATCAGATTTTCCTTTCTCCTCCCAGGAGTCAGATTTTCTTTGTATGCCAGGCAATTATCTCTTGATTTTCCTGAAAAATAGTTCAAGCCACCATAAAGAGTGGCACAGATTTCAGACTTGGTTACAGTAGACTGATTCCTTTGCCACGGAGAAAGGGTGACACTTGTCGTATACAGGAGGTTTAACGATGGTGAGTTTTCTGCTGCGAATCTCAGTGACCCTTACAAAAGTGTCTTGGCTCTCCTCTCCACTGAAGGAAGTAGCATTTACTTTAGTTTAATAGAACACAACAGTCACTGTGAAATGCCATTGTGATAGTGATCTTTCCTTATTTCCCTTCCTCGAGCCTCTTTGTCTTTAATTTGAGATCAGCCCTTCCAGGTTTTTTACCCCCCATGTCTTGCATTTCTCTTTTACTGATAATCATACCTGGTGGGGTTGACTTCTTTGGTGTGTTTTTTTTTCTTTTAAAGTTTTAAGGAGCTAAACCACATTATTGGGAATGTTAGAGAAAAGCAGAGAGGAAATTGGTCTTGGGAGGTCACAAGTACAAAATCCCTCTAAAACTCCAGATTGGTTTGTATGGCCAGTCTTTCTTCTCTAGAAGGCGCGTCTTCTAATGCGATAGGAATTGGCTTTCCTAGTGATAGTTTTAGTATTGGGAGCAAGCCTGGGTTAACACTGAATGGACTCTGCCTGGGGAATTAAAGTACTCGGGCTGGGCAAAGCAAAAGGAGGTGCACAATAATGACTTCCTCTCTCCCTCTTACTGCCAGCTTATATGCGATCAGAAAAGAAAAAAAAAACCAGTGGAGTTTGACGACCAATAGGAAAGAGTTCCTCTCCAAAGACAAACCCCTGCTTCTGCATTTTAAGCTCCTAGAAAAAAATATGTGTGTATGTAGTTATTCACACTTTAGTATAAGTTAGTTCAGTTGCGTGCATTAAGGAATAGAAAATGTTTTATTGGTAGTTAGAGGTTAGTAGTGTAACACTAGTTTAGGTGGAATTATTCCTGAGCAAAGGAGATACTGTGATGTGTGAGGGTATCAAAGACCAATCTGGTCCTTAGTCTTGTTTGGGGAATCTCAATGTCTTACTACAGACTAATTAAAAAGTGTAAAGCTTAAGAAGGGCACCCCAAAAAAACACTTCATTCTCTTTGGGGGAGGAGGAGAATGCATTTCTACCTTTGGTGCCCTGGAAATTTTAGATTGATAGAATGGGGAAGTGTGAATGGCCTGCTTGCTTTTAGTTTTAGGACACAAGCTTGCTAGCTTCCTGCGGGGTGCTAGTTCCCTGGTATTGGGTAAGATTTCTTTTAATAGAAACACTGTCTCTTTACTCTCTAGATTTAGCTACACATCAGAGCCTTCCATTCTTGGCCGCAACATAATGTCCTCACTTGTTGAACTGATAGTAAAATGAACACTAGTCTAGGGATTTGTAGCTTGATGTTCAGGATTAACATTAATTAGTTCAGGCTAGTAGGTCATATTTTAGGGTAAGTAAAAAAGTACTACTATAAAATCATAGAAACCTTTATTAACAAAAATACCAAAATGTGAAGCTATTGCACCATGACATTTCCATGTGGCATCATAGATTATATACTTCTGAAGGCAGTATTTCCATCTCCTAACCCTTCCCCACCAAAAAAAATTGTATACTCTTATATTTATTTATTTATTTATTTTTATTTTTTTTTTAAGGCATCACTGCCCTGGTGGTGGGAGTAGGAGGCCCAGCCTTTGCTCCTGGGAGCCGGAATTGAACCTCCATCCCAGTGGGCCGCAGTCCCGCGCACAACCACTACGCCACCGGGGCTCAGCCCTACTCTTATATTTATACCATGTCCATGTGCTCCCTGCAGCAGCACCTATACTAAAATATACCATGTCAAATGGTAGTTTTTAGAATCCACAAGGGACTCAAGTTGTGTTGCTTTTAAAATGTTCTCTGGGTTTGAAGAATAAAAAGAAATCTGAAGGAACTAGATGAGGGCTGTAGGGTGGAATGGGGTAAGATTTCCCAACAAAATTCTCACAAGACAGCTCTTATTGCCTTTAATGAGTAAGCAGACGCATTGTTGTGATGGGAGAAAATTCCTTTAAGACTTTGCTGAACCTTTTCACATTAATCCACTTTCTGATTTTCTTAAAACTTTATATCAGCCCCCTTAATTATCCTATATCCTTTGAGAAAATCTATCAAGGGTTTCCACTGAGAACCAAAAGCAAAAACAAAAAATTCCTAACTTTCTGAGCTGGCCTCTCTGCCTTGAATTTTTTTTTTTTTTTTTTGCGGGGGAGAAGTTGTGGGAGCTACCCAGTGCTGCTCCTGAGAGCCGCCGCTGGATTTGAACCGCTAAGCCCGCACTCAACCACTTAAGCCACCGGGGCTCACCTCTCTGCCTTGAATTTATCTGGCCCAGTGGATATCTTCAGAAACCACTGTTGACTGGATTTCCCCGCCCCCACCCCACTTTTTTTGGGGGGGGTGGGGCGGAAGGCACCTAATGAGACTAAGATATATTTGTAGCCATCCACTGATTGTAGAGACATGTTTGAACATGTTTTGTTTGGGCCAAAGCTGATCCTATATGACCTGGAACCCTAGTAGCAATACTTTCTTTACCCTCCTATACACACATGCGCAACTTAGGTAATGTGTTTATATAGTTGCAGGAAAATGATCTTTCCGTCCAGAGTGCGTTTGGGGGGAACAGACAACGAAAAGCAAAGAAAATTGTTGAAATTTGCCATCAGTAGTTGAGCTCTGATCATGTTCTATTTAAAAGTGCTTTAGGGCTGAGCCCCAGTGATGTAGTGGTTGAGTGAGGGACTGCGGCCCACTGGTTTGGCAGTTCAAATCCAGCAGCAGCTCTTCAGGAGCAAGGATGGACCTCCCACTCCCACCAAAGGGCAGTGATGCCCCCCCCCCAAAAAAAAAGTGCTTTATAGGCATTATTGCCCTTTGAGGTAGGATTTGGTAGTATTCCCATTTTAGAGATGAGGAAACAAAAGTTTAGGGAAGCTAAATAAACTGTATATAAGATCACAGCATTTTGTGGTGGAGCTTCAACACAAGCCCAGATTGACTCCAGGCTAAAGTACTAGGCTAAATTCCTTTTTTAAGTCTTCTCACTTACCAAAGGGGAAAAACCCCTCACTACCATCAACTCATTAGTGACTCATAGTACTACCTATGTACATCTAAGTATATATTTACCTAGTATAGGGGGAAGTGGAGATAGTGATTATTTTATGAATGTTACAAATTCAGTCAAGTAAGTCTTATGTGCAGTTTCTTACAGTTCTAGGCACCTGGCTGCTGTAAGAGAACTAGATCTACAACAACTCGCCATTGCAAAAAAAGGAAAATACTTCATTTCACGAAAATGAAGAGACTCTCTGGAACTGTCTCAGCCTTAATTTACAGTGCTTTTTTTGGGGGGGGGGGGCATCACTGCCCTCAGGTGGTGGGAGTAGGAGGCCCATCCTTTGCTCCATGGAGCTGGAATCGAACCTCCATCCCAGTGGGCCGCAGTCCCGCGCACAACCTCTACGCCACCGGGGCTCAGCCCTACGCTGCTTTTTAAAATCTGCATGGAAATGCTACTGCAATGTGGCTCGGTTTCTCTTATATAAACAACCACCATTTTGTAGCAAGATCATGATTTTAAGAGGGAAGAGAAAACTAATTCCAGACCAGTTAAAAATGTAGACAGAACAAGAAAACTGGGACCTTGAAATCATCCCTCTACTAAGAGGGAACAAAGAAGCAGTGTGGTGGCATCTTTATGATTTCTACACCATTACTTCTTGATTCATATTCCCATCTTCCTCACTCAACTGTTATGCCCATAAGCTTCCAAAATGGAAAAGATGGTATCTGGGTAACTTGCTGTGTATAATGTTATGTTACCTAGTGGGACTTTTGATCTAGTGGATGCCATATTGACCAGGAAAAAGAAGAACATAACTGAGGTGTGTGGAGAGCCGGATTCAAAGGCCATTGTTTGCTCTGCAAACAGTCCCTACCGCCCCAGGGCTTTGTTAGAGACCACCAGACGCACAAAGGACACTATCTCTTACTGGGACACACCCAGCCTTTTTCTGTATCTGTTCCTGGCATTTATGTTTAGTTTATATTTTACCCTTTTGTATAAGCTTGCTTGCTTTGTGTT
>PVJH01003555.1:0-139990 GCA_004026705.1 Nesogale talazaci | reverse complement strand
ATATATATATATATATATATATATTCTTTGCAATAAGTCTCTGAAAAAAGAGTTTTCCAGCAAGATAGCACCAGTGCAGGATCCCCACCCAATAGCTCCATGAGAAAAGGATAGTGATCAACAGGCGAGGTAGCCAGTATGGTGAATCTAGACTCCGCATCTGACTTGTCATCACTCTGCCATTCTTTGCAGTTCTCCTTCAGTGATATCCACCCACAGAGAGTGCAGCAGAGCTCATGGAAGCATATCTTCCTGTTTTGCAAAACAAAAATACAAATAGTATGAGATAGCAGCAACCAATAAACATTTAAATTCAATTAGACTGAATGCTAATAGTTTGAATGCATGTATCAAAAGACAGAGAGTAGCAGATTGAATTAGATAATGAAATCAAGCAATCTGCTTCATTCAAGAGACACATCTCAAACTCACACACAAAAATAGACTAAGATTCAAAGGATGACAAAAATTTAGGGAGCAAATTGCAATAAAGAAGCAGGGGTGTGAATACCAAACTTGGACAAAATAGACCTCAATGTGCATGATATAAAAAAAAAGAAGAATGAGCCTATGTAATGTTTAAAGAATAGGTAGACCAAGAACCTAAAATTAGCCCAAGTATAATCATGGCAAACATATATGCACCCAATAAGAGATAATAAAAATTCAACAAGCAAATTGACAGAGTGCTGAAAGACAAATCACCAGATCAGTAATTATAGTAGGTGATTTTTTTCCCTAATGATTTTATTGGGGACTCTTAAAGCTCTTATAACATTTCATACATCATTTATATCCAGAATATTTGTACACATGTTGCTATATTCATTTCCAAATATTTTATATTTGAGCCCTTGGTATAAGCTCATCTTACCCCCTCCCTTTTTAAAATAAATCATTTTATTTCAGGCTCATACAATTCTGATCATGATCGATGCATATGTCAATTGTATGCAGACCACATTTGCACACTTGTTGCCATCATCCATCTCAAAATATCCTCCCTTCACTTAGGTCCCCAGTACCAGCTCACCATATTTCCCCTCACTCTCTAGGCGCCCCCCCCCAAAGCCCTTAAAATTTACAAATTTTTACTGCTTTTTCATCTCCTGCACTTTCTGATGTGTCCCTTCATTCACTTCCCCATTGTTCATACCCCAGAGAGGAGACTATATGTAGATCCCTGAAATTGGTTTCTCCCTTCCACTCCACCATCCCTCCACCCTACTGGTATCCCCACTTACATCACTGGCCTCAAAGGGATCATCTATCCTAAATGCCCCATGTTTCTCAATCCAATGTACATCTCTTTGTCTTGCTGGATTTGTCAGGTAGAATTAGGATCATGATAGTGGGTGAGAGGAACATTTCAGAACTAGAGGGAAGTTGCATATTTTATCGTTACTTCACTGTACATTGACTGGCTCATCCTCTCGCTACAAACCTCTGTAAGGGGATGCCGCTTCACCTATTGATGGGCTTTGAATCCCCAATTTGTACTCCCCCTCATTTATAATGATGATTTCTAGGTCTTTGATGCCTGATACATGATCCCTTTGCCAACTCGTGGTCACATGGGCTGGTGTGCTTCTTCCATGTAGGTGATTTTAATACACCACTCTCAAAGATAGATCAGCATGTAAGAAATTCAATAAAGAAACTGAAAATGTAAACAACATAATCAAACAATTCTACCTAACAGACATTTTCAAGTCCTTCAACCAAAATCAAAATATGCAACAGCGTTTCCAATGCAAACAGTTCATACTCAAAAGTAGACCACATGGGGAAACACAAAGTAAGTTTGCAAAAGTTCAAGCACACAGAGAACATTCAGCCAATCTTCTCTAACCACAGCACCATAAAGTTGGAAATTTATAATAGAAAGAACAACAGAAAAAGACAAACATCCGGAGACTTAACAATATTTTTCTTAAAAACCAATAAATATGAACCCAAATTAGAGAGGAAATTAAGAAGTTCCTAGAAACCGGTAGAAATGACAATACAGCATACCAAAATCTATGAGCCACAGCAAAGGCAGTTATGGGAAGTCACTTTATTGCAATGAATGTACACCTGTAAAAAGAGGAGAGAAGTATGGTCAGCACCTCAACTCAGCAACCTAAGCAGCTAGAAAAGAGTCAACAAAATAATCCTTCTAACAACATAGGAAAGAATTTATAAAAATTAGAGTAAAGATAAATGAACTAAAAAGCAGAAGAACCATAGAAAGAATCAGCAAAGCAAAATGCTAATTCTTTGAAAGGATCAATAAAATCATCAAACCACTAGAAAATTAAGAAAAGAAATGAAGGACCAGGCATAAATATCTAGAATTAGGTTGAAACAGAGAAGTCACAGTAGACTCAAGCGAAATAAAAAAGATTAATTATGCAGTGCTATGAAATATTGTGTTCTAAAAAATGAAATGATTTGGGTGACCAGGAAAAATACCTGGAAAATCACCCTTTCCCTAAATGAATGCACACAGACATTAAGGACTCGAATAGACCCATAGCAAAAGAAGAAATAGACCAGGTCCTCAAAAAACTCTCAATCACACACACACACACACACACACACACACAAAAACCTCCAACAAAAGTGACTTCAAGGATAATTCTACCAAGCATACAGAGAAGAGCTAACATGAAACCTACACAAATATTACTCCCTAACTCATTCTATGAATCAGACATAAGCCTGATACCCCAAACCAGGCAAGGACAACACAGGGATAGAAAACTACAGATCGATATCTCTCATGAATATATACACAACACTCCTCCACAACATCCTGGCCAACAGAATCCCATAGGATATCTAAAACATAATGCATAGTGACCAAGAAAGAGTCATGCCAGGGACGCAGGGATGGCCCAACATTTGAGAATCAATTACTGTGATCCACCACATCCTAAGAATAAGGTCAAGAACTGTGTGATCATAACAATGGATGCAGCAAAAGCATGTGATAGCATCCATCGCCCATTCATAATAAAGAACCTCAAAAAGATAAGATTCAAGGGGAAATCCTCAATATAATAAAAAGCATATAAAATACCTAATGCTATATGTAATGTATATGTGCTGCCGAAGTGAGCACAATATTAAAGTTAATGGAGAGATGCTGACAATATTTCCACTGAACAAAAGAACCAGAGAAGTATGCCCCTTACCCCCACTTCTATTCAACATTGTGCTGGCAGTTCTAGTCAATTTCATAAGATCATAGGAAGATATCTAATGTGTACCATTGGGTAAAGAAATGAAGTTTCTGCTATTTGCAGACAATATTATCCTACATTTGAAAGTTCTGAGGGGTTCACAATAGGATTTCTGGAAGCAATGGAAGATAGTAATAAAGTAGCAGGATACAAGATTAAGGAGAAAAAATTAATTGGATTCCTATATACCAGTGATGGGACCACAGGAAAAAAAAAGTCAACTATAGTACCATTCATAGTAGCCATGCAGTAGCTGAAATATCTAGGAATAATCCTTACCAAAAATCAAACAAAAGAAACTGTATGAAGAAAACTACAGAACAGTACTACAAGAGACCAAACAGTACTACAAGAGACCAATCTACACATGTGAAAGAATATTCTGTGTTCATGGATGGGAAAACTCAATAAATGTGGTGAAAATGTCAATGCTTCCTAAAACAATATATAAATTTAGTGCAATCTCAATCCAAATTCCAGCATCATTCTTCAAATAAATTGAAAAATTGATTATCAAATTATCTGGAAAAGGAAAAAGGGCAGGATATGCAAGGAAGGTGGCCTGGTACTATTTGACCTAAAACATTCTGTACTGCAACAGATATTGAAACAACCTGGTATTGGTATAAGGATAGATAGTCATACCAATGCATCAGGACAGAAAATTCAGATATAAACATACTCACATTCAGACAATGTGACAAAGGCCTCAAACAACATTAAATCTGAAGCAGATGGCCTCTTTAGTAAATGGTGTTGGAAAAGATGGATATCCACTTGCAGAAGAATGAAATAAGAACTATATCTCATTTCCATACATTAAAACAAACTCAAAGTGGATGAAAGATATAGATTTAAAACCCAGAGCTATCAGAATTATCAGTGAGAAAACTGTGACAGAGTGCAGGGAATACATGGACCAGCAGAATTAAAAAATGGAATGTTCTCTGCAGTCGATTAAGTAGATGAATGGAGCCTATTAAAAATAAAACGCATGCATACATTGAAAGACTTTATTAAAAGAGTAAAAATCAACCCACAGATTGGGGAAAGATATTTAGTAATGACATAACAGAAGATGATTAGAAACTACAGGATTTTATATATCTACAACAAGAAGAAAACTAATAGCCCTCTGAAGATCGGAAAAAGGATAGACAGATGATTCACAAAGGATGATACTCAAATGACTAATAAACACTGAAGAAATGCTCCAGGTTATTAGTCATCTCAAAAATACATATCAAAACAGCCGTGGAGTACTGAGCCCCGGTGGCGTAGTGGTTGTACGCGGGACTGCAGCCCACTGGGATGGAGGTTCAATTCCAGCTCCACAGGAGCAAAGGCTGGGTCTCCTACTCCCACCACCCGAGGGCAGTGATGCCCCCTCCCCCCCAAAAAACAGCCATGGAATACCATTTAATATCTATTTCTGTAGCAAAATTTGAAAAGGGAACTGAGAACAACAAACGTTGGAGAAAGTGTGATGACATAATAAATCATATCCAGTGCCGGTGGACTTGAAAATATGTAAAACCACTATAGAAAGTGATATGTCGATACCTAAAACAGATAGAAATACCATTACTGGGAACACACTCCAAAAGAAGTAACAAGCATCACGAACAGATGTTTGCTCCTGCTTGTTCCTTGTAGCACAGTTCAAAAGAGTAAGACTCTGGAAGAAACTGAAATTCCCATCAATAAAAGAGTGGATTAAAAAAATGGTTTGTTCTCACAATGGAATACTATGCATCCCTAAACCCTGCACTAAAACTATGAAAAACCTTAACTCGTAGAGGGATCTGGAAGACTTGCGGAGTGAAGTTGAGCACAAAAGACACATGGTATCTGAATCTGCTGCAGTAGGAATGAGCAGCAGACTGGGCACAAACTCAAGTTTGCAGGACATCCAGGCTTTGGAATAGCCTGGTAAAAAGTCAAACCAGCGCCAGCAAACCACACTTTATCCTCTCCAGGGAGTTACTGTGTACGTCACTTGGCAGTTGGCCAGTGGGCACCTCGTGACATCTGGGATCAAATGGATGGGGGTGGAAGAACCAGACTTGAGGTCCCCAGGAGAAGGAGGCAGCCCTGCCAGAAGGATGACGTTTATAGATGGGAAGGGCAGTGCAGAAGAGAGGAGAGGAAGAGTCAAGTTTATGCAAACATAGGTGCATGACTATTGTGGGAAGGGGAAGGGGGGCTGGCATCTGAGTAGTGGAAGGAGAGACTGAGGATGCTCCTGGAATCATTATGCAGGGAGGGTCGTGAGTGACATTCAAACAGAGGGCAGAACTGATCTTGAGCATCTGTAGATTACTCAGGAACCCAGGCTGGGTGCTGAAAACACTGGGACACTGAATCTTAACATTTGGAGTACATATCTTGTTCCAGAGGCTACAACAGGGATACCCCAAATCAGAACGCCATTGTGTGTACTGGAGTCTACCCTGGACACACTTGTAACCTAAGGATGTAAGCGGATGTCTGAAATAGAAGAAGACAGTACCATGTACAGAATACTTTTAGTTGGTGAACAGATAAGATCTTGGTATATCAAGACACTGTATTTATTATGCTGGTAGCATTTCCTTCTGCTTGCTTACATTAGAGTGCATCTCAGAGGTACATTTCTATTGGGACTCATTCTCTTGAAGTTGTGTTATCTATCTTACTATTTTTCAGAAAAATAATCAGGGATGTTGAATTTACCAGGAAAGAAAATATAGCAAGGGTTTGGGGGAAAGGGGTTACTGAGGGTTTGGAGACAAGATAAAGGAGGAAATAAGAGGGAAGTTATGTAAAGAAGCCCAAGAAGGAAAAGTGTGTTTTGGAAAAATGTGTGAGTAGGCAAGAAATTTTATAATTAGGTTTGACAAGATCAAACTTTGAAATGGTATGCGATATGAATTGGCTTCCAAAGTAGAGTGAATTAATTAAACACAAATGAATAAATAGAATAAAGACATAGATCGGGAATGGGTTTGGGTTTCCCACTAAATCCTAACCCCAATTTAAGAACAATCAGTTCTTAAATTATGGTCCCACCTGATACCTTCAAAAATGACCACTGACGATAAGGGGGCTACAGCAAAGTGTGGTTAAGAAAGCAGATCGTGCTCAGCTATTGACCAGAATAATGTCTTGGTCCGTAAAGACTTGTATTCAAGCAAGGAGTCATCTAAGCCCACACAGAAGAAGCACACCAGTTTGTGTGATCCAAAGATGACCTCTACAACACTCAATTATGGGGAGGAGAAAAGCATCAGAGTAAAATGATGAACTCCCAATTTGGGGAGAGATGTGAGGGATGGTGAGAGCCCCAAACCCATCTGCAGAGTATCTGGTGAGACTGAACCACTCACTAGAAGATCTGCTCTGGCCACAGACATACGTTTCACTTCATCAGCCTTATTTTTAGGCAGTGACCATTTTAACCTTCACTATGTGGGGGAATTTGACACTTCGCCAGTTACTAGTCTATAGACATGATCTGAATGTGTTGGGGTGCAAGTATCTCTTACTGGTTCTATGACAGACATTTCTTTCTTAGACTTTTTATTATTGTTGATGGCCTTTTCATTTTCATCATTATTAGTAATTTTGTCTATATACTGTTATGCTTTTATCCTTACCACCTTGGTGTGATTTTGTTTTCTAATGAGTGCCCCAACTGTGAACCACAGGAGGAGTGGATGCATCATGATAGTTACAAATACAATGTGATATAGGCAATACCGGGGTGCCGTGAGAAGAAAGGGAAGGAAAGGGATTTCAGGAGTGACTAAGGAAGACAGCAAGGTGGAGGGGGCATTAGAATTGATGGTTACTGCATACATCCTTGTAAAGGTGATTTAACCATGGAAGAGCAGTGAAGCTCTAAAATTGCTGTGTTTGATTGTACAATTCTCAAAGACATGATTAAACATTTGAATTGCATGATATGTACATTGCTTGCCAATAAAATGGTTGAAAAAATGAGTCTCTGATTTGTTTGTGTCAATGATAGATACACGCTAGCTTTTGTTATTTTAATTGCAAATATGAACCAAAAATGTAAATGTTTTAGCATATATAACCATAACATATTCTCCTCCTTCAGATTAGTCATTTATTACATGAAGAAATTATGCCAAGAAAGTGATGAATTTGCCCTTGCTGTTATCCTTTAGTATTGAAAAATAATCCTAAAAGTATGAGGCAATATTTTGAATTTGATAGGAAACTTAGAATTCAATAGCATTTTATAGCACTGTGAATTTTCAACTTCATTAAAGAAATTTACTTAACCACATCCTAAGAAGAAGGTAAAGTAGTTTCTTCTAACTTAATAACTGATAAATTGATTAATCCTTTCCTTTAAAGCTTTGTCATGAGTGCCAGGAATCCAGACAGGAGAAAATCACAAATAGATTACTTTACTCTTTTAAAACAATCTTACCATAATCTCTTCAAATATATGTTCACCTACTGGAATATAAACCAGAAGTTGTCACTCACAACAAGATAGGGATATTCTCTATCATAGAAGTTTCATTTGGAAAAGCAGGTATAGAATTTTGTCTCATTACTTTGATCTAAAAGGTTTGCTTTCATTAGGCCCCATGGAATAGATTCATTCAGACCTCTAGCAAGGTGCTACCCAACAGAAGGAAACAATGCCAGGTTGGCTCAAGTCTCACGATTCTCACCCCACTTAAAAATGGATGGAGACACTTCATCCATCTATATCATATCAATGCTTGTGGACAATAATGTCTATTTTAATAATTTCCTGTAAAAGTCAGTATATATAATTTACATTAATTTTTGTTTATCAGTTATCAATATTCAATGTATAAAGTGTTTTGGGGGTTGTTTGTTTGAGAGGACCTTGTTTGTCACTTAAAACTCCCAAATTCCAAATTCATTTCATTTTGTAAGTTTAGGCTTAAAAAAAATTGAATGTTATTTAGGTTTGATGGATAAGGGGGCTTTCAAGATATCAATTTTGCTTGTTTTTTTATAAGAATACATTATGTATATACACAGATATACATTACACAGCTTAACTCAAGAAATGAATTCAACAATGATATCCTTTTAAGCTCTCCATTTTTTATTCGTTCTCCACCATCCTTCACCTCTCTCTCTGTATTTCCACCCACCTCTGGCACTGTCCTCCTCATAGACATCAGAGTCTTGTCTATTGGCAAATAAGCCACATTTCTTCTTCCTTGTTTCTTCTTCAGCACAATGGTGATGTTATGTATTTGTGTTTGTAAGATCAAATCAGTTCTCTGAGCATAATATTCTCCAGTTTTGTCCATGTCTTGCTGTACTTAAAGAGAATTATCTTAGCTTTCAATTTATGCATAAAATTCTAAAGTATAAATGTATCAGAGCTTGTTTATTCCTCAATAGTTGCTTAAAATGTTTAACTTATCTTAAAATTACCCCACAGCTTTCCTTTAAATGGGAAATTTTATTTCCGTAATTTTCTAGAAATTATTTTCTCAAGATTAGCTAGATTGTCCCCAATGGATGTCAAGAATCTTAGCAGATCCATAACGATAGAAGAAATAAACAAGGTTATCAAGGGACTACCAACAAAAAAAATCACCTGGACCAGATGGCTGCACAGGAGAATTGTACCAAGCATTCAGGGAAGAAGTGACACCAACCCTACACAAGCTCTTCCGAAGCATAGAAAAAGATGGCATATTCCAAAACTCCTTCTATGAAGCCAGTATAACACTGATACCAAAACCAGGCAAGGATCCCACAAGAATTGAGAATCACAGACCCATATCCCTAATGAATATTGATGCAAAATCCTTAATAAAATACTGGCCAATAGAATATAAAAGTATATAAAACAGATAATTCACCATGACCAAGTGGAGCCCATACCTGGAATGCAGGGGTGGTTCAATATATGAAAGATCAGTAATATCATTCACCATATTGACAGGAAAAATATAAGAATAATATGGTCATATTCAGAGATGCCGAAAAAGCATTCAACAATATCCAACACCAATTCATGTTTAAGACACTTAAGAAGATAGGAATAGAAGGAAAATTCCTCAGAACAATATAAGGTATATATGAAAAACCAACAGCCAATGTAATAGTCAATGGAGAAAAACAAACACAATCCCACTGAAAAAGAGGACCAGACAAGGATGTCCATTGTCCCCTCTCTTATGCAATATCATACTGGAGGCTTTAGCTAACAGCATAAGCCAAAGAAAAGACATAGAAGGTAAACACTTGGGGAATGAAGAGGTAAATTATCATTATTTGCAGATGATATGATTCTATATATGGAAAACCCCAAAAGCTCCACAAAGGAATTACTGGAAACAATAGAGAAGTATGGCAGAGTGGCAGGATACAAGATCAACAATCAGAAATTTATTGGTCTGCTGTACATATCAGATAAGACCACAGAAGAGGAGATAAAAAAGAGGCACCATTCAGCATTCTATTTCAACTTTTTACAAAACAACCATATCACCTTTAAAGTACTCCCCATTCCACTTAATATGTTTATTTGTCAAACCTCTGTGATTCCATTCTTGGAAACATTTTTCAAACTCATCCTTTTGGTTTCAGACAGTACCTCCCTCATTTTTTCCCTTCACCACCTCTTCTGTGACATCAAATTGCTGTCCTTTCATTCACAGGAACAAGAAGAAACCACATGGAGTGAGGGCAGGTGAGTAAGCTGCTAGGGAAAAAGAGGTATGCTGTATTTTGCCCAAACTGAGATGATTGCAGGTGAATTGTCAGATGGCAAAAACTGTCCCCGTCTGCCACCAATCAGGCCTTTTTGTTGTATAGTTATGCAGTCCTTTCAGACCCTCTAAACTGAAAGCTAATTGTCTGACCTGATGGAACAAAGTTAAATGCACTATAGGTTGACATTTTTG
Source organism: Nesogale talazaci (assembly GCA_004026705.1). Lineage (NCBI taxonomy): Eukaryota > Metazoa > Chordata > Mammalia > Afrosoricida > Tenrecidae > Nesogale > Nesogale talazaci. The sequence goes on along the minus strand of PVJH01003555.1, from coordinate 129,840 downwards.
TTCATTTGGGAAGTTGACAAACTTCCAAAATGGAGTTTGTCATCAAACAACATTTCCCCTCTTTTGAATGGGAAGATCACTTGAGCTTTTCTATAGTGCTGTCCTTGCAAACTGTGTTCAGCCTCACCACAGTTTCTGTGGCATTTTTCTGGAGCAGGAAACAAAATTTCACAGCTGCATGTGGTTTTCTTATTTAAATTGACCATCACAAAAATGAGGTTTGAGTGAAACAGCTTTTATGAAAAAAAATTATTGTGATCAAAGAGAACCTTCCCAGGTGATGCTTCTGAATGCACTAAATCAAAGTGAATTGCTTGATGTTCACCTAGAGGGAAAAATGTTTACTATGAAAGATCTGACCAGCAGTTATTTTTCTTTTCTTGTATGAACCTTCTTCTATAATAGTAGTGTATCCACTCACTATTGATTTTGAAAGGGATAATTCTCTTTCATTAAATAGCAAATATGAAAGTTTTTTGTTTCCTATGTTATTAGTGATGGTTAAAATTCATATTCAACTGGAAATGTAAACAAAGGACAGAAGAAGTTGCCATCCAGAATTAAAGCTCATGATTTTTAGCATATTTTGAATGTGCATAAAATGATGAGTTTAGACATATAAACTCATAATTTGTTTGTGTTTACAAGAAGAATTTTAACATATTTAATACATATTTACAAGAGGAATCCTTGGGACTTTAACAAAATGAATCTAGACATATTTGTATTTCAGTTCTGAGTATAATAAACTGAGCATTGTCCCACATGATGGCATTTCATTTTAAAATGTTTAATAAACAAAATATATTAACTACATGATTGTTACATTTATGTCACTTTTTTACTGTTCTCTTATCTTGTTTTTGTATCAATGGTTGAATTTATACTGAATTATCTAAGATAATATAAAATTGTTTAATGCCTTCAAATATCATATAATGGTGACTTCTGAGTCTCCATTTTATATTGACTTAGTAAAAGAGTATGTCTTAGGATGGGTTTTCTAGAGAAGCAAAACTAGTGATGCGCATATATTCATATGCTGGGGAAAAATACAGTGACATCCAGTGAATTCTAGCATATCGTGGCCCTATTGCATGGGATAGACCTGTCCCTATAGGTAGTTTTGTATCAAGAAATGGCTCATGTAGTTGAGTTATAGAGACAGACAATTTCCAAGAGCATGCATGTGTAAATATCGGGCTTCCCCTGTCTTGTGTAGCTGCAGGGGCTGAGCAATCCAAATTTGGTAAGTGAAATGGCTGGCCCTTTGATGTAGACAGGAATGAGTTTAATGTCAGCCAGTAAAATGGCAAGCTGGTGATGATTTTCAGGATTAACAAGCTACTGACTCAAGTCCAAAGAAATGATATTCCCTTTGTCTTCCAACTGACAAGACAGATGGAGCTATGCTGATAGAAACAGAGACCTGGAGCTGGAGGAACAATCTGGAGACCCACAACTGTGCTGAGATGTTTCCACTACCACTGAGAAAAGAAATAAATGGTGTTCACATGCAGTATCCAGACCAACCAAAGAGCAAGCAAGCTTTTCTATGTGTCAAAATGTATTGGAACAGGTCACAACCTGAATATCCTCATGGGGTATCACTGCACCTTAACTGCCAAACTACTGAGAATGCTGACCTAGTGGGGCTGCCACAGAACCCTAAGTACCAGAGAATGCTACTTTTGCAGGCCTAAAACAAGCATTTCTCTTTCCTTCTTATTTCAGTCTTGTTTTTGCCACATTTTGAAGTCTGAAATCAGCTGATCTGATTGAAATTAGTAACTTCAAAGCATGGAGTGGAAACAAATTATGTCATATGGAGTTTTCTAGAACTGCCTTAACAAAGAGAATCTGACATTGGAATATTCATACATTAAGAAATAGTGACAGATCTCTTAGTGTGAAAACCTTATAATTTATGTTGGACAATGATCTAAATTTGACTTTTCAACATTCATCATTTTATTAGGTATTCTTACAGGCACCATAACACTCCGTAAATAAAATATATTGAGCACAATTGTGCAATTGCTGTTGCAATCAGTTTCAAAACATTTTCTTCTCTCTTGAACTCATTGACATCAACTCCTCTTTATCCCTTCCCTCTCACCCTTCCCCCAGGAAGCCTTTTTGCAATTGCTGTATTGTTATTATCCTAATGCATATATCAGATTAATAATAATGATGATAATAATATATAACAATATCTTACTCCATCCGAGGTACCCATTCACCTACAGTTCTTAGTTGCTGTACAGTCATCACTGCTATCAGCTGCCCTTGATCCCCTCGTCTTCCCATATCCTCCAAGAATCAGTACTTCATTTGCTGTTTCCGTAGGATCATCTGTCCTAGCATTCACCCATTGAGCAATCAAAGAAATATTTAAAAAACAGAGGATAGCCAGCATCCTGAATTTCTCATCCCTCTTGTGTGGGCCCCTCTCTGAGGGCCTGTCCAATTGTCTAGCAGGTGAGCTTTGGGTCTTCACTTATTCCATGCTCCTTCACATCAATTTGATGGCTTGTTTTTTTAATTTCTAGTGACTATTCCCATTGACTTGTCATGCCCACATAGGCTGGTGTGCAGCTTCCATGTGTGCTTTTTTGCTTATATGTTTCAAGGCCGCTTGCTTAACTACAAGCCTTTGTGTTCCCAGATGATATATTTTTTTAATATCCAGGAACCACCAGCTTTCTTCACCACGTATTTTTACATTCAGTGTTTCTTTGCAACACAAAGAAAAAAAAGAGAAGGATCATATAAATAGTTCCAAGTCTAACTGATATTCTGACCCCAAATGGATGAATATCTCTCTGGCAAATAGGGAGCAGAACCTGTTCTAATCCCCCCATCGAAATTCCTTTTCATTCAGGGTTCCAAATCCCAGGACTCACCTATCTAACAGCACTTATACCCTTATAGTCCTCAGCCTTTATGTTCAGAAGGCGTGCACCTTACAGGTCACTACTACACTTCCTACTGTCTGGGAAAGAGAGGATCTATTGCCTGGCCCATCACCATTTCCACTCCTTTACACCTTTAGACTTTCCATGTGACCCCTTTTGAGTAATTCCCATCCAGTTCCCATGAGGCATCAGGTGTTTTCCCCAGATAGAGAAATTCATAATCAGGATCCATTGGGGATTTTGCTCCCATAACTGGTCCATTTCCCTCTCCTCTTGGCTTTCCCCTATGTGACTGGTCAGACCAGCCTCCTCTTGTCAGAGTGGACCTTCAGAGCAACCTCTATAGCTCTGTCATCTGAGGAAGGGACATCAATTCTTTGTGCAGTGAACTCTGTAGTAATGAATATTGGAGTGCAGATATCTGGTTGTGGTCTGTTTCTTATTTCTTCTAGATATAGCCTAGTAGTGGGGTTGCTGGGTTGTAAGGCAACTTGATTTCCAGCTGTTTTAGGAACCATCAAATCACTTCCTACAGTGGCTGTATATATCTACATGGTGTCCAGCACTGAATGAGAGTTTTTTGAATTGAGACTATATTTGTGAGTATTAGGTGGTATCTCATTGTTGTTTTAGTCTGTATTCCCCAGATGGCTAAGTTCCAAGAACATGTTCTCATATGTTTATTAACCACAAATGTTTTATATTTACTATGTCCTGCCGTCTATTTTATCTTCATCTGAGTATGCTTCCTTTCTTAATTCTGATAGCCAATGTGTTCACTGCACTGAGGCTCTTAGTGTTGTTTCTGATAAATATTGATGATCCTGATAGATTGGGTTTTTTACCTCAAGGTATGTGATCCACCTTGATTTTGTCCTTTTTTAGGTAGTGAAATGATTATATTATTTCATTCTTCTCCTGATTGATATCCAGTTTTTCTAGCACCATTTGTTAAAGAGGGTATCGGACTCCTGTTTGATATTTTTTGGACACACCAAAAATCAGTTGTCCGTATTCTGCTATTTTTATTTCTGAATTTTCTGTTCTTATCTGTGTTAGTCTGGGTAGACTAGAGGAACAAATTTCATAGACACGCACATGGATATAAGGAAAGGGTTTATATACAAAAGAATGGAACACTGAGAAAGCATCCCAACCCAGTCCAGTTCAAAGACATAAGTCTGATAATAGCCCATATGTCCGATACCAGTCTATATGTGTCCTTCCAGCTCACGAAATCACAGGTCAGTGGGTGCAGAATCCCAGCACTGGCAGGGGTTTCCACATGGCTCCTCGCTTCCAGGGCTCAGGGTCCATCAATGGCATCCCATGGTGGCAGGAGCATCTCATCGATAGCAGAGGTCTCCATGTGGTCGTTCCCACTTCAGAGGTTTGGTTCCACCAGGGCAAAACCGTGTGGTCTCTCCGCCGGCTCCTTCAGCTTCTCGGACGCTGCCATCTTGTCTTGTTCATGATTCATCATCTCTGAGACTAACTCCCAACCACTGGGGAAGAAAGCTTCTCATCTTCACGAGGAAAATATCGCGAGATTTCCCAGAAGTCTCAGGAGAAAGCCATGGCCACATAGAGACTTCATTGGCTACTCAATGGCTATCTCCAGATTAGCAAGCTAGACTCCACCCCTATATTTCAAACATAAAATTAACATAAGCACATGTCTGCCACATTATCTATTTGTCAAAGTCTTCTGATCCACGTGCATGGAATAATCTTCCATATGTGAAGGTCCATTTTGTTTTCTTATAATAATGTTCTGTAGCTTCCCTCATACCTGTCTTCTCTATTTTGTGTTAGGTATATGCCGAGAGATTTCACTTCTATTGTGAAAGGTACTACCTTCTTTTCTGTAATCTCATCAGTTGTAGCTAGCAAACCGATTGACTTCTGTGTGCTGATTTGATATCCTCTCACTCTACCTACCTATGCCTCAATCATTTCCAGAACTCTGACTGTGTGGCTTTGGAGTTCTTAGTGTATAAAGTCATGTTCTCTGAAAGTAGCGATGCTTTCACTACTGCTTTCCTCAGATCTTTGATATCCTTCCATTGCTTTATATTATTAGCTTGGACCTTCAAGATGATGAGTAAAAGTGGGCCCAAGGGGCATCCTTATTTGGTCTCCTCTTTCAATGGGAATGTTCTTGTCTTTTCTTCATTGACTATAATTCTTGCTGTTAGTTTTTCATGTATAGCTTGAATTATATTGAGGTATCCCATAAACTCGAGTGCAACCCAACCCAAAGATCTTCCGAGGCATCTAATTTTACCATAAAAGTACATGAAAATGTGCTGAAAAACTCAGCTTATACTCAAGTTTATATGGTAAATACCTTCCAAAGCTATCTTCATGAGTGTCTTAACTTGGAATGGGGTTTGGGTGGTGTCAAGTGCTTTCTTTTTGTTGTTGCATCCATTGATATTATTTTATGGTTCTTGTTCTTTTCTTTCTTTTAATGTGTTGGATGATGGTAATGGATTTTCAGATGTTAAACCATCCCTGCATCTGTGATAAGAACTGCACTTGGTCATGGTGGCTTATTCTTTTTATACATTTTTGCATATAAGTACAAAAGTACTTATATAGTACTTTTCTATTGTCCAAGATCTTGTTAAGGAATTTTGCATCAATGCTCATTGGAGCTATCCACCTGTAGTTCTCTATTCCTGTAGGAACCTTCCCTGGTTTGGGTATCAGTGTTATATTAGCTTCATAGACTGTGTTTGAGATGTACTGCCTTTTCTATGTAGAACTTGTATAGAATCGGTGTCAGCTTGTCCTTGAATGCTTGGTAGAACTCTCCTGTGAAACTACCTGGGTCAGGACATTTTTGGTAGTAATTCTTTGATAACTGTATCTATTTTTTTCTTTTTCTATGGCTCTCTTCAAATTTTTGATATCTATATAAGATGATATGGGGGATGGTTTATTTTTTCAGGTATTTTGCATGACTTTCAAGTTAATAGCATTTGTTAGAGTACAGACCTCTCTGATACTATGTGATTAGTCATACTTCAATTACTGCCTGTTGTAGTTCCCCCCTGTTTCATCCCTCATTCAGATATTAATGTCTGGTCCATCCTCTCTTTTCTTAAGCTTACCATTGGTTTTGTTGATTTTGTTAATCCTTTCGAAGAACTGGCATTTTACTGCATTGATTTTTCTCCATTGGATTTTTGTTTTAGTATCTGCCCTGATTTTTATAATTTATTTTTTGCTGTTTGAATGATTATTATATTGACTGTGTTCCAAGTGCTGAAGGTTTTGTGATAGGATATGGACCATAAACCTCTCTTCCTTCTACATAGGAGTATATATAATTTTCAAGTATCCTCTAATAACTGTCTTTGCCATATCTCACAGGTTTTGTTTGTTGTATCCCCATTCTTATTAGTTTCTAGAAACTCCCTCATTTAATCTGTAATGTGGACTGTGGTATTTATATAATCTGTTGTCAATGTGAGATGATTAAAAGTGAAGGGATGGAGTTCAGCCTAATTTTAGAGTGTAGATCTTTAGCCTCTTCATTTACCCTCTTTCCTGTTCATCTGGCTTTCATAGAGAGAGGTGTAATGAAATATCCTAATACATTAAATCTTTGACTTCTTTTTTCATATTTTGACTCATGGGAGTCTCATTGGGTATGTATAGCTTTATTATGCTCACTGACTCTTGACCTACTAATCTCTTTATGTGTTAGTCCAAGTTGAATAGAGAAATAAATCCAGAGACATGCATATATGCTTAAGAGAGAGTTTTACATTCAAGAGCAATTTTATATTAAGAAAACAACACAGCCCAGTTCAGATCAAGTTCATAATTCTGATACCCTATAAATCTGATACCAGTCCATAATTTCCTCTTCAAATTCAAGGAATACATGCAGTGATGCCAAATGCGGGAAGATCATGGACCAGTGGATAGAAAGTCTTGTGGATCCAGTTGTGGTGGAAGAATCTCCACACTGACCTGTGTCTTCCTGTGGCTGCTCCAGCTCCATAGATCAGGTTGCCATCAATGTGGCTCCAGGTTGCTTGTCATCAGGAATGTGAAGCAGAGAGTGGGTGTGTCCCACCTCAAGTGGGGAAGACAGAAGTTCCCATAATCCTTAAGAGAAGGTCATGCTCATGCAGAGGCATCATTGACTATGACCTTATTGACAGGCAACACTCCAACCATTTTCTCAAGTTGACAGGAGTTTATGCAACTGCCATATTTGAGCATTATAGAGTACTCATATTTATCTCTATTCATGTCTTGCATTGTGAGATCAATTTTTTCAGAGACTAGAATTGCAACTCCTATTTATTTGTTTGTTTTTAATTTTCCTTGGCTTGGTGTGCTTTTTGCCAACCACTGATCCTCCACTTGTCTTCCTCTGTGAGCTTGAAATGTGTCTCTTACAGGCAACAGATTAATGGGTTTTATTTCCTAATCCAGTCTGCTAATCTTTGTTTTTTAATGGGTTAGTTCAGACAACTGAGAGAGAAATTATATCCATCTGAGGAATGATTCTTCGGTGACATTTCATACCCTATGTGGTAGATGTTTTCCTACCAACCATTCTTACCTGTGTGTAGTGTATGTAGGGGGAATTCTTGTCTTTTTTCACTGTTGAGTAAAAGACTTCTGGGGAATTGCTTTCAATGTGCTGATTTCTAGTTAGTATTATAATATGCAATATTCTCTGGTTTTGCTTTGTGGAAGTTGGTGTTCTGCCCAAAGCAAGCTGAAAGGTAATTGCTATAGTGCTTTATTTTACTGTATTATCTAAATGTTTCATAATTATGGAAAATTCTTAACTCCCCATTTATTTTGGTGGGGAGTTTGGTGTGGCTGAGGATTCTTGAGTTACCATTATTTGCCCTCACTTTTCAGAAAATACCACATTCTCCCCACTTCTTCATGGTCTCTTCTGATAAGTCTGAGAATAAGGCTTCCCTGATTATCCTTCTAAGTGATAGCATTTTTTTCTCTTGCTGCTCTTATGATTTTGTCCTTTTAATCAAATTGGATAATTTGACTACCATTGGCTTTGGCGTATTCTTTTGGGGGTTCAATTAAATTGGTGTCCTTTTTTGCTTGCAAGGTGATGGTCTGGTTTTCCTTCATCAAATTTGGAAATTTTTCTTCCAGGATTCCCCTTGGTATTTAGGATGTTGGTTTCTTTGTCATGTCTTCCTTCAGCATCCCCATTATTTGAATAGTTTTTCCTCTTCATTGTGTCACTCATTATTCTCAGATTTACTTCAGCACCTTTGATTATCTGTTTGATTCTCTTTGACATTTTTTAAATTTTCCTTGACTATCTTTGAGGTTGCTGATATTACTGCTGCCTCTTTCAGCCTGTTGGTAAAGTATTTTACAGTTCACTTCTGCTGTCATATCCTTAACTCTTGTCATTCCCTTTGAAAAGTCGACTCTATCCTCTCTACATTTTCATCTTGCTTCTGTATCAATTCCCTCATATCCTGAATGACTCTAAGCAGTATTCTGAAGATATCTCCATATAGTGGTCAAAGTCTGTTTCTTCTCTATAAGACTCTAACTCCAGGTACTCTTTAGACATTTTGGTTTATTTTCTTGATATCTTGTAGTGACTGCTTATGTAGGTAGCAGTTTATGAGGGATTTTGGTGTTGCTGAAGCTGGACATTGTGTGTAAAGCATACAGCCCAGAGGACAGCTCTAGCCAGGTCTGTATGTGACTGTGTCATTATGGTGTGAGCTGTGGTGGTTGGGGCTTGAAGCAGTGGGGTGAGCAGCAGCCATGGGAGACTGGCTTCATTGACTGTGTGATTGTCTCAGGTTGCAGTGGTGACAAGAGTAGAGGGGTGAGGCTAGTCACTGTTGAGAGTTCCAGCTGGCACCCAATGTGTGGACTGCTCAGGTTCCACATGCAATGCAGGTGGTGGCAGGTTGGCTGCAGTCACTGATGCCCTGATCTCCGGCAAATGGCAGTGGGCTGTGAGTGGGTCCCACAAACTATGAGTAGCAGTGGGCGGGGCCCATGGTGTGCCATCTGTGGTGTGTGGGGCCGTAGATCAGGAGTTGAACATATAACAATAAAAAAATGCAATACAGCACATTATGTACTGTCACTGTTAACTCACATGATCTGAATTTTACACAGAGATGATTTTCCTTGTTAATTTTCATTTTTTAAAAAGGTTTATGCTATTTTATAAAACCATCTGAATTACATAATTAGAAATGTCCAAGATAAGTCTTGAAATTGACATAGCTCAATAAAACTTCTAACCATTTCTCTCTCATATACTTCCAACCTTGTGTTGCTCCTGGTATTTCTAAGGACAGATAGGATGTCTCTTTTTAATCTAAGAAATGTATCATTAACTTTCCTTTTCCTATGCTGCCAAAGGCTCCATTTCAGAATTCTAGCAATTTGAAGGATAGGTTATGGTGAGAGAGGAGGGAAAGCTTGATTCACAATGTTGGTGTTGACAACTTGTTTATCATGTGACTTGCTTCATTTTTTCACATCATTTTATTGGGGCCTCTTACAGATCTTATAACAATCCATCCATCCACCCATCCATCTATCCATTGTGTCAAGCACATTTTTACATACATAATATCATTTTTGTAACATTTTCATCTATCTTAGTCCTTACTATCAGCTCCTCATTTTCCCTCCTTTCTTTATTCTCCTTTTCTCATGAATCCTTGTGTGTGTGTGTGTGTGTGTGTGTGTGTGTGTGTATATATATATATATATATATATTTATGTCTTATACTGGTTGCTGTCTCTCTTCACTCACTTTTCTGTGGTTCATGCCTCTGGGGATAGGGAGTGATACATCAATCATTGTGATCAGTTCCCCTTTTCAACCCCAATATTCCTCCTGCCCTCCTAGTGTCGCTACTCTCATTATTGGTCCTGATGATAGTAGTTTATCTGTTCCTGTGTTGTGAGCTCTTGTCCATACCAGTGTACATGCTCTGTTATAGCCATATTTGTAAGGCAGAATTGGCATTATATTAGTGCAGGGGGTGAGGGGTTGTGTGGTGGAGTATTAAAGAACTAGAGGAAGGTTGCATGTTTTGCCGGTGCTATAATTTAGCTGACTGGTTCATCTCTTTCTTGTAACCCTTCTGTGAGGGAATGTCCAATTGTCAAAAGATGGGATTTGGTTCTCTACTCCACTCACCCCCTCATTCACATCTGCTTGACTGTCTGTTCTGGGTCTTTGATGCCTGATACCTGAGCCCATTGATAGTTCATAGTCACACAGGCTGCTGTGCTTCTTCCTTGTGGGCTTTGTTGCTTTGAAATGTTCCTCATTTCAATCTAGATTTTATGTGAATTAATTCTCTAGTACTTTTTGACAGGGTCTCTGTGGGCAATTGACCTGAGTCAGGCTAATCAATATCATCCACAGGCAATTTATATGAAATTTTAGAAAAATCGGTTAAACTTAAATTACCATATATAATTTAGAAATTGTAATTGATTAGATTTCTTACTTTCTAGGGAAAACTGCTTATGAATAACATTTGTGAAGTCATATGAGACTCAGATATAATTATTCCTCTGGCTCATCGGCTATTCCTGACCTTCTCACCATGGAAGTTCCATTATTTCTTATTTGTTTACCATTATTTCTTATTTGAAAACTTATATTTTCTGTCTAATTTAGTTAGAATTTGAATTGCCTTACTTTGAAATTGGCATATTGATTAAATATTGAAGAACAATTTACTATTTTAATATATGTCAAACAAAATATTATCAGAGACTTTTACATATGGTTATTAATTATGGACAACCAGAAGTTTAAAACAGATCACCTAACATAAATTTATCAGTACTGCTTGAGGACTATGATTAAAAGAGAGAGAATTCTAAAAGAAATGGTTTATATCAGGACTTACACATCACCTACATTAAAATAATTCTTAAAACTGTTTTCATATGGGAGGCTATTGCTGAATGGGATTGTATTTTATTATGATATGAAGAAAAGTATGATGACTCCAGGTAATCAGAATTGAATATATTGCTAATAAACTTATTAGAGGAATAAAAGTTACAATGACTGCATTTACATTTACTGAAAACTACAAATTGTGTGATAATGGAAAAAAATACAACTATTATTTGTTTAACCTTTTATTTACTTTCATCTCCGTTTTGAAAAATATTTTAGAGCAAATGCTTTGTCTTCTTCCTTTACCATTTTCGGAGTACATCCCTCCTTTCAATTATATTCCTCTAATAGTTTGCTGGTGGCTATTTTGCTTTGGTCTTTTCCTGGAGTGTTGAAGCTTAATCCATTTTTACTGTTCAAGTGTAACCTAAGTCTAATGGTCTATATTGTCATTTGCCTTAGTCAGGGTTAACTATAGAAGTGGATTAATAAATGGGTAGAAAATGTCTATTTTAATGAAACAGTCCACATAATTATGGGAGACTGAATAGTCCATAGTCTATGTATCAGTTATATACAGACTGGAATTCCCTGTAGGTCTGTTTGCCAGAATACAAAGGTGAGGTGATTGGTAGAGTAAACTTGTTCTGAAAAAAAAAACTTCATTTATTGTCTGGAGGTAGAAAAAAGGCCTTAGAAGCAATACAGAAAAAAAAAATGCAAACTTTTTTTTCTTCTCAAGACATTAAATTGATTTTGTAGAACCCAACCTCATTATGAAAAGTTGTTGTGGTAGGTGTTACTGAGTGGGTTGTAACTCTTAGGGACCCTACAACACAGAGAAGCGCTACCCAGCGCAGACACTCTCATGTGTGGCCATGCCTCTGGCCCTTGGTAGAGCCACTGTGCTTACACATCTTGCTGAGACCCTCCTCTTTTCCATACTCCTGCAACTTTTCCAAAGCGTAAGGTCCTTTCTCCGCAACTGTGCTCTTCTGACAAAATGCCCAAAGCACATGAGTTGAAGTCTCACTAAGGCCATTCTTGCTGTACTTCTTCTAAGACAGATCAGATGGTCCTTTTAACAAACATGTATTTTCAATATTCCTCCTTAGCACCATATTTCAAATGCATTGATTCTTCACTCTTCTTTATTCAATGTTTAATTTTGATATTTATATGAGGCATTTAAAAAAACCCACCACTAGTTATCAGGCACACATTAGTACTTAAAATAACCTTCTTGATGTTCCACACTTTACAGAGTTTTTGTATGAGAAATTTACTCAACACAATGGGTCGTTTGATCTCCATGACTGCTGCTTTCTTTCTTTCTTTCTTTTTTAACTGCTGCTTCCATGAACATTAATTCCACAAACACTGATTGTGGATTGCAAAAGACAATTTTTATTTAATACATTTGTTTCATTAAAGACAATTGCTTTAATCTCATTTTCCTAATTAAAAATAGAAAATAGATCAATTAATTAACACAAAATAATTATCATATTATTCACTAAGGTTAATCCATCATTGCAGTAATCAAGTGTGAATAAGATAAACATATCTACCTATTGAGACTAAAGTGCCTTCTTTTACAGGCAAGATGTCATGAAAATATCATTTTATAATAATCTTAATTTTCTGTTGTTATATCACATCAATTAAACAGGAAAAACGATCAATTATCTCCTTAGGACCTATTGTCATCTAAGAGTGAAAAATCACACTTTCGATGGCCTCTCAACTAATATTTAAGAGTTTTTTATAGAATTCTACTCTCCTTTAATATTTTTAGAGACTTTGCTGTACTTATATCTTCACTCAATTAGTTGAAGAATCATAAAAGAAATAGTGATCATGATATGAAAACGGCATAAAAACATATGTTGGCTGAGCCTCGGTGGCGTAGTGGTTGAGTGCGGGACTGCAGCCCATGGGCTTGGTGGTTCAAATCCTGCATCGGCTCTCCAGGAGCAAGGCTGGGTAGTTCCCATGACCACCAGAGGGCAGTGATGTCCCCAAAAACATGTTGTAAATAAAGGAAGCAGACAAGAGCTGCAGATATCCTAATTGGAAAAAAAAAGTTAGTGTGAAGCACAAATGTTATGAGGAAACCAACATGTGTCTGCTGGTGCTTTGGAATTGCTGGCCTCGTGGATGAGAGTCCAGCGTGGAACCTCCGCCTTGACTACTAACTTGTCGCTCTTGAAAAGTAATGTTCTGTATGTTCTTGTCATTTAAAAAGTATAGTACTAAAAAGAGTTGAAATCATCTGAGAATTTCCTTTGAAAAAGCAACAAAGAAGAGTTAATGGCGATGATAAATTCATTAGAGCAGTAGTGAAATACAGGGCTAAATAATAAATGAATCAACAAATGAATCGACTTTATTTGGGAAGGAAAAAACCCAGGTAAGGAAACCATTACCAAAAAGGAAGAATAAAGTCAGCGGCTCACATTACTCAGTCTGGGCAGGCAAAGCCGAGAACAATGGATACAGGGAGAGACAAATAGACCAGTGAAATCCCAGAAATCAATGCAGTCATCTTTGACAAAGGGCAAAAACGTGCCGAATGGGTAAGCGATAGTGTCTTCATCAAATGGTGCTGGCAAAACTGAATATAAACTGGCAGAAATAAAACAGAAGCTGTACCAATTACCATATATAAAAAATGGCTCACGATAGATCAAAATCCTAAATGCAAATATACGACATAGAGATCATAAAATAAAAAGTAGTAGTGACCTTAAAGTCATCTTATCTTAGCATGAATATCATAGTTCAATAAGCAGAAAATATCACATACTGATTAAAGAATGGAGAATTTCTAACATTAGAAATGAAAGCCATAATATACTGTTGTTGAGGATATGCTGTCATTGTGGAAAATAGTATGATGCTTCATTAAAAAGGTGAAAAGAGAAGTGCTATAAAATCCAGAAATCCTATCACTATGTAAGCAAGTCAATGTAAAACAATATTTCTATAAAATAATATGAAATTTTATTAAACAAAAAGATAAAAAGTGAAACTCTAATTCTTAAACCTGTAGGTCGACACACAATGGAGACAGTGTTTCCATCTCTCAACTGGACTCATAGACCACATTACAAAATGAAGAGTCAACAATGAGTTGAAGAAGGAAGAAAAGGCTCTAATGTAGATTTGGTGATGATTACATAAATTTTTAAAATATGACTGAACTATCAATTATATATCATGTAAATTATATACCAATAAAACTTTTAAAAGAAGAAGAAGCTGATGTGGGTCAGTGGAACAATGTAATGAGGTCTGAATTTTGAAAGTAGATGGAGAGGTGGCCTGGAGAATAATGAAAGAAAACGTTGGGTACTAAAATGAAAGATTCAGGGCTGACTTTTTTTTTTTTTGGACAGGAATTGAGAAGAGAGAAAATAGAGGTAAAGAAAGAAACAGAATAAGGAATAGCTTGAATTTGTCATGCATTTCATTTTACTTGGATCCAAAGTCAATGCTCATAGGACAGGATTTAAGAAACTAAATAATCTGTTGAATTAGTCAAATCTGCTGCAATGGACCTCTTTCAAGTATGAAAGAGCAAAGATGGGATCCGTGAGAGGCTTAATCCATATTGGGTCCCTGCAAATGTGTCGTGTGTGTCCGTTGTCATTCATAGCTTTCTGCAACTGGATATTCATCACATGTTATGATATCATTTGTATTTCATTATTTATAATCCTTAGATCACACAGACGTGTGTGCTTCTTCCATGTGAATGTTGTTTATTCTTTATTTTGATTGCTATTTATTTAAAGACAAGCCTTAAGACTCCAAATGTTATTACTTCGGATACCTGGACACCACCTGGTCACTTCACCACACTTTACGAAAGCACCCATGTTATCAATGATCTCTTCGTGAGCACAGGTTTTGAGCATGGCCATGTTATAAGAACCAAGTGCTCTTAGATGTTGGTAGAATTAAGTTCAAGCCCCAAATTCATAGGTGTCATTCATTTTAGTGACATCATAATCATTTTATGGTAGAAGACATTATAAATCATCCCCTTGAAACAGAGAATAATGCTATTGATAGTGCAATTGTAAATAGATTTACTAGGAGACAGAAGGCAGTGTAATGCCATTTATATCAAATGTGGTTAAGCTAAGATATAATATTTGATTCCCCTTGTGACCCATTTTAATGTTCTATCAGTGCTTACTTTCTCCTTTTTTTGAATGAAGTTGTTTTATGTTTTGTCCAGACATTGTTGTCATTTTAGTGGGTTATTTTGCTCCTGTTTGTATTTTACATAAGGTTTTTGTGGTTTCTGTTTATGAAATACAGATGAGGAAGGAGAAGAGAGAGCAAATGATCAACCAAAAGAGTGTCCCATTTTGACTTGTGTGACAAGAAAGACAATATACAATAGGTGAAGATCATTACAACATTGGAAAGGCTAGTAAAGATATGGGAGGAACAAAAAATTAATGGCAACAAAGGTAACTATGAATATAATGAAAACTTTGGCAATGATATGAGTAACACTGATATTAGAGCATATATATATGTATATATATATACATATATATACATACAGAGTGAACAGAAATGAGAACTACACCCATGGGGATGTTTGACAAGGATTATTCCTACATATATATCTATATGGGCTGAAAATATATGCATGAACATAGTAGACTTTATGAGGTATAAAATTAAGGAAATCTCTTAGCCAAAACTAAAATAATGTGAGGGACTAGTCTAGAAATTGAGAAACCTGTTCTCTAGAGTGTCAAAGACAAGTGGTATGATATGATTTACAATAACAATTCTCTGCTTCCTACTTTGGTGAATAGCAATAGAAGTCTAAAAACTTCTCAGGACACATCTAAGGTGGAACAATTTTATATCATCATTTAAACTAAAGAAGAATAAAGCAAATCAAACTCAAGGAAACAAAGTTAGTCCAAAAGATTATGGAACACATGAGTCATGCATTTACTATTCTAGGATCAGAATAAAATAGATGATGTAGTTACCACTACTGGCTACTCTGAAAGGGGCAAAAGTTGGAATTCCTAGATGGAGTGGGGGGAAATGTGAAGAAAAAAATTAAACGTCAGGAAAGGAGAAGCAAAAATTTAAAAAATAAGGTGAAAAGGATGCTGTTACATTAGAGGGTTTATGATAAACATCACAAATTTAAATGTATGGATTTTTGAATAGGAAACCAATTTTCCCTGTAAACATTCACCTCTATGAAAACTAAAAGGTTATATGTGTGTGTTTTGGTTTGGGTTTTATTTTGTTTTTAAGGGAAGGGGTAAGACTCTTAAATAAGCAAACTTGCACTCTTGTTCAGTTAACGTCATTCTGCTGGAAATTGGAAAAGAACACTTTGAAAATGAAAGATATCTGCACTTACCAACTCTACTTTTTAAATGTAATATATTTTAAAAAATTGATATATTTTTTAAATATCTGCAGTTACCAACTATATTTTTAAATATCAGATACAGAAGAAAATAGTAATTAGGAAAAGGAAGCACCACTTCTCTGTCAATTTGTCATACTGTGTTGACTTGAGCATCGCAATAATGCAGAAAGCTATATCACTGGCATTTCAAATATGAAAAGGGTCAGCTAACACAAAGAGGTTTCAACAGAACATCCAGACAAAGAACAGACAAGGAAAATTAAATCAACCACTGATAATCTCATGGACATTGAAAAACTGAAAAACAGAGAACAGGTCAAAAGACCATCAAAATTTTACTGAAGAAGAGCTATCTTCTCAGAGTCAACTATAATGACATAGATGGACCAAAGCCTTTGGTATCTTCATCTATTGATGGGGCACTACTCAAAATGAAAAGAAACAGGTGTTGGTATGTATAATAATTGGAATTTGGAAGGTTTGAAGTTTAAATATAGAAAAATCTAAATTCATCAAAAATAAAATGGGACACATAAATATCTATGTCCTAGGCATTAGTGAGCTGCCATGGACTGGCATTGGCCTTTTCAAATCAGTCTAATGGTTTGCTATGATAGAAATGACAAATTCAAAAGTAGTGGCATTGAATCAAAGTAAAAAAAAAGAAGATCTAGCTAGAAATAAAACTTTTTCTGTTAAAGAGTAATATGTATATATATTGCATATTGCATATACATATATATGCAAATACAAGGAAACACAACTATTATTCAAATTTGTACATCAATCACTAAAGCTGCTAGTGGTGCAGAAGCAGAAGCATTCTACCAATGTCTTCAGTCTGAAACTGACAAAACAGAATCCAGATGTGTTAATAACTATTGGCAATTAGGATACACAAGTTGGAAAGAAAATGGGAGAACCACTTATTATAAAATATGGCCTTGGTGATGGAAATAAAGTCAGAGGTCACATGATAGATTTTCCAAAGTCAAGGCATTCATCATTTCTGATATCTTTTTCAACAACAGAAGCATCAATAGAAGCAGATGAATCACATTGATTACCTCTGTGAGAAGAGTCAGGGAAGATTCTTACTGTCATCATCTCGTCAACTGTGAGATCACATCAAGAACATCATTCATGAAGAAAGAAAAAGATTATTTGAAAGACAGGAAAGAAAGAAAAGTTCAAAGTGGATGTCAGAATTCACTATGAAGCGTGCTCTGAATCATAGAATAGCAAAGGAAAATAGAAGAAATAATACAGTAAAACAGCTGAACCAAGACCATTTCAAAATAAAATATAATGCAAGTAAGCAGGAATCAACTATAGAGTACAGTGTACTTAATTTCTCTCACGATATACAAAGGGGAAGGATTCAAGAATATTTTACTTATTAATTAGTATATATGTGTGTGTACATGTATATATGTGTGTGTATGTGAGTAGTCATACATGTGTGTATGTGTGTGTATATATATATATGTATATCATGTATGTATGGAAGGGGGTTCCTCCCAAAAAAGGAAAGACTGTTCCTCTGGGTGGAATTTTGTAGTATGCATTTTTCTCATGAGGCAAGCATGCAGCAACGTGATCTGAGTTAGTCTAGTCTGGAAGGTTGTCTCTGATAACAGTGAATTTTTTCAAAAAAGCAGTTTCACTGAAACCTCATTTTTGTGATGACAGATTTGAGACAGCAGATTGCAGCTGTGAAGTTGTGGTTCCTACTTGGGTGGGGGGTGAGGGAAGTGCCGCAGAAAGCTTTGGGATATTGAACACAGCTTGCAAGGACAGTTCTGTGGGAACAACTCAAGTGTATGTGTGGTTTTCTCATTTCAAAAAAAAGTGAGATGATGTTCACTGATAACGAAACTCATTCTGGACATCTGTCCACTTTGTGCAGATACAAAAATGTCCATTTGTAGTGTATTTGGTGTTTGTTCCACTAGGTCAGACTGCTGATCACGCTTTCTCTTTAAAGGCTCTGAAAAGAGTGCATAACCAAGTGTGGCAAAATTTTTTAAAAGGCCTGATTTGTGGCAGGCGGGGGACTGGTTTCTGCCACCATGACAACGCACCTGTTCAAGCAGCCGTCTCAGTGTGCCAGTTTTAGCAACAACAAAAAAAATAGCATACTTCTTTTGGCCCAGGCACCTTCCTCATCTAACCTCACTCCATGCAACTTCCTTTTGTGTCTGCGAATGGAGAGAGACGTGAAATGACAGAGGTCTGAGGGCATGGTAGAGGTGAAGAAAAAAATTAGGGAGTTCCTGTCAACCATTCAAATCAAGGAGTGTGAAACATATTTCCATGAATGGTATCAAAGATTTGACAAAGGCGTTAAGTGTAATGGAGAGTACTCTGAAGGTAATAAGGTTGTTTTGTAAATAAATAAACAGCTTTGAAAAAAATCCGTGTTTTTTTCAGTACTTCTTTGTATACATATACACATATTCAGATATATCAGTGGTTTAATTTTCACTATACATTTAAATTTTTTCTATATGATTAGAGGAACCATACCCCAATGGCATGTGGAAGAGCTATATGTTGTTTTGGACACCTTGCATTTTCCCTTTGGACGCCTCCCCACCTCTAGGCATATTTGGGGATAGGGCCAATGTTCATGGTAATGTCCACTGAGAGGGCCCTACTTCTTCCTCTACCACTCCTACCCGGCTCCAACACAGTGTAATCATATGATTCATGACGGGTAACGACAGGCTCACCTTACACAGTTTGTTTGCACAAGGGTGTCTGGCCAAGAGGATGAAAAGGGGC
Organism: Nesogale talazaci; assembly: GCA_004026705.1. NCBI lineage: Eukaryota > Metazoa > Chordata > Mammalia > Afrosoricida > Tenrecidae > Nesogale > Nesogale talazaci. The sequence goes on along the minus strand of PVJH01003555.1, from coordinate 110,801 downwards.
TGAAAGCTAGTCATGCTTTTCTCCCCAAGCTGTGTACCCTGGCATGAGGTGTATGTGCCCGGAGAAAGGTCACCTTTGTCTCATTCTCATCAAGTCTCCATCTGCTTGCCAAGCTGTTCACCTGCAGGGCTGCCTCCACCTCATGAGGCCATCGTTTGTTCATTTGTATAACATCCTTTGGAGCCATATGGACTAGCACAGGCTCTGCCAATGAGAGCGTTCATACCCCTTGCCTTAGTGACCGTTTCATAGATCTATCTAAACCCAAAACTGTCAGCCTGAATCTCCCCTGGATATTCGTAAGACAGTGAGTTGAAAATATTGCTTTTACTGGTTAAGGTTACTAAATTAGAAAAACAATTGCAGTCACATTCTTCATAACACAGAGAACACCTATCTTCAGAATTATTCAAACATTCAGCAGATGGAGAATTTTTAGATGGAAAAAAGAAAACTTCAGATTTCTGTGTACCAGTCCTCCCTAGAGTCTCTATGAACAATTCCTAATTACAGACTCCAGAAGATTTTTCCCAGTAATGAAATGGGTCAATGTTGTTTCTGGCATGTTCAATGAAAGAGTTCAGATACACGTGGTGGCTTATTGTATGAAGCTCAGTTCTTCTCTGACACACATGAGTGGTCATGAGTCAAAATGGGCAACTGGTTGGTTTGAGTGTGGGGGGATTTGTTTAAAATCTATTAATTGAGATTTTGTAGTCAACTTAAAAATGTTGTTTTGTAAAAGAGCCCACCACAATTCTCTATGTGGTAGCAATGCGTTGGTTATTCTAAAACAATAACCATCCATTACTTTGCAACTTGAATATGTTTGTAAAGGCTAATATTTTCAGAGCAGATGACTGATTATAATGGATGGAGGTTGGTCAGGAAACAATCTCTGAAGATGATGGATTGTTTTGTTTAATCCTAAAGTAATGAAACTCGATTGTTGAAAGAAGGAAATGGACTATTTCGATTTGAGGAAATGGCATAAGGAAAGGCACAGAGAAGGACTTGCATTATGACTCTTTTAAATTGCAAATGAATGAATTTATGAGCTCACTACCAAAAAGCTCTATGGGTAGACTGGAATCTGAATTATCTTGATTCATACTGAGATGTGATTTCCAGGAATTTCTGTCTTTCTGGAATAGGAAGATGCTTTACCATTTTTTTCTAATACAAACCTGAAAGGGAGTTATGATGGGGATCCTTAGGTCTTAGACCCATTCTGCAGTGAATCTCAGACAGGGACAAATAGAAGGAATAGATCAGTGTGGTCCAGATATGTGTTTAGCCAGGCTATTCTGAACCACAGCATTGTCTGACCACACAAACCAAGAAATAGTTCCCCAAATAAGGTGGGGAAAGATTCATAGGAAAAGAAGAATAGATACCAGCGAGATAACTGTGTCTAACAAAGAAATCAGGCAGACTGACTAAATTACAAAGTGGTGATCTATTTTGTAGCCTATAAAAAAGAAGTTGGAAAAATGAAGGGATGAAAAGCAGGGAACTTTAAAATATTTTAAATGTAAGCTATCGAAACATCATTATGATTACATTGGAATAATAGGAATTCATTAGGGCTCTCCAAAGGAAAATAGGGAAAAATTGAGCAAAGTGGCTAGAAATAGTAGCTCTTTTTAATATTTTGTGCCATCTGACCCTGTTATTATAGTCCAAATCAATTCCAAGAATCTGTGACTAAGCCTCAGGCTAAACCCAGAGCTGAACATAACAGGGAGCAGGTGATTGGCAGAAACACTTTATCAGATGGCAATCTACAAAGTCAATTGGATCACTCCCTTGAGGTTAGAGGCAAAGTAAGAACAGTCAGAAAGAAGTAGAGTTTAACTGAAATTCATAAGCAAAGCAGCCTTGTAGTTGGGATAGCTTAAGCTCAAACAAAAAAAAAGGATGCATTCCAACTAATCTCTCTGTATATCTACTCCTTGTGAAAGTTCAAAGTGATTGTTCTTGTTCAATGGGAAGCTCTCTTCATAAAGTGATTTGAGTAGTAGAACTATTTCATGTTGTGGCTGTACCGCCCCTATATTATACCATAATCATTTTTTTTAGTCAGCAGGAGTGAAAAGGTAAATAGTAACCATAAAACTTATTGAGATTCTTTATTGTAAATGGCTCACATCATTTCCACTAAAATTTTATTCATAAGAAGGGGTCATCTGAAGACCCAGAAACAGCAGAGAGGTAGGGTACTTGAAATGGGACAAGTGTATTCCAAGAAAGAAACTTTTGGTGACCTGCTAGTCCACTCAGCTTCAGGCAGCAAGAGAAGTGCAAAACAAACAACAGCCAAGTTTAAGAGAGAATAGACATCCCAGAGTGGATCAGAAGTATACAAAGGAGGGACAGAGAAATGTAAACTGAGCCTTCTCAGCTCAGCCATTCCACCCCATTCAGTTCTTGATCTAGTCAACAAGTATTTCAAGTACTCCTCACTTTCAGTAAGCAAGGTTGTGTCATCTGCATATCTCAGATAGTTAATAATCCTTTCTCCATTGCTGATGTTAGGGTATGGTGACACCTTTTAGGGGCGGACCTCAGTGCCACCTGCTTCTCAAAAGGTATGTGGCATGGGGAAAACACAGAAACAGAAAGAACAGGTAGGAGGAGGCAGTGCCACTGGTTTCTTGAGCAGTAAAGTTATGATATGTGATATACTGGAGACAGAATCCCAGTAGGTGGTTTGCACTACCAGTGGCCAAAAGTACTGAGGTTCGACAGGGACCCTGCAGACCCATCTTATCTGTCTGGCAGGGACTATTGAGCTCGGGACTGGGGTTTTTCCATCAAAGGAGGTTACCGCTGGTTGACTGGGACTCAGGAGGTGGTCACTGATTGCTGGGGACCCAACTGTGTCCTTATTTGGAAGCATCCTGGGTGGGCAGGCTCTCAGCTGCCTTGTCTCTGGTTATGTGGTGACACATCAGTTAAACTAGACAGGTAGCTCTCCTTGCCCATGTCATTTCTCTAGACTGCTTCTCTTGTAGTTCCAAGTTAACAGACTAGATTTCATCCCAAGGCTCAATGAGCTACTTGGACACACTCCCAACCTCTTGCCTTTCGTATCAAAATAATCATAATTAGAGGCCATCTCTCTCCATAGTAAAAGTCCAACCATATGTCCTGTTGTTCATTGCAGGTATTTTAGCTCAAGGTCATTACCTTTTCTCATTTGTATTATCACAGGAGCTATATATAAAGAGTATATTGCTTTTTGTGTACTCTTCCTTTTTTCAGGTTTCAAAACCAGTCTTCTATCAGCATATTGTACTGTACTTTTAGAAAATATACATCTGATAGTTCAATACCAGCAGGGTTACCCATAATGGGTAGGTACCAGCAATTTCTAGACTAAGAAAGATTACTACAAAAGACATTGCCAAGTATCTACATCCAAAATTTAGTTAATGAAAATCGTGTGGATCCTAACTAGAGGGTGTCCGATCTACTGTTTGATAAGCTGTGGTGGTTGGACAGAACTCAAGATGCATAATGGCTGCAAGTTGTATGTGGAAATAAGCATAGAGAGGAGGACTGAACAACTCTCTGACTAGCTGTGCATGAGAGTCTATTCAATCAATGAGGAGGTAATAATTAAATCCAAAATTTTATTGCTTCCTATTTATCATATAATCTCTGCTGTGGAAAGCTGAGGCAGTTCATCTATAAAATGCTTTATTGGTGCTATGTTAGTTGACTCACTTCCTTGTTATGGCACTCTCTTGCTTGCAGGTTTTTCCCCTTGCAGTTCATACAGATGTTCTTCCTTAAATACATTTTATTTTGCTCTGATATTTCTAGTTCTATTTTCTTCTATACAGATTTATAATAATGAAATTAGTATCAGAAAAGCTTTTAATTCTTTCTCTCTTTTAAGTAGAGCCTCTTCTAGAATTGTCTATGGAGAATATTCTTGGTATGCAATGATCTTCCCCTTAAGATATTCTGTCTCAATGCTACAGTTATTAAGCTGAGCAGTTAGAGATAAAAATCTCTTACTCGATATTAAAGTACTGCCACACAATGTCTTTGCCTACAGTATATTGGTTACATATATTCTCAATATTAAAGAAAAAAAATCAAAGTAATATTGAGGTCAAATTTTCTATAAAATTTACCAGTTTTCAAGACATTACATAATTCAGTCATGAGGAAATTAAAACTTCCTATTTTCTAAATAGCATTTCCTTGTTGTTTGCTTTTATTATTTTCTAGGGAGCATTGCTCAGGAAAAAATCACCACTAATCTTGCTATTATAAAATAATATTCTAAATAAATAACAGATATGTATTAAAATATGGACTCACATGCTTTCTTGTCATTGTTGTCCTACTATAAATATAAAATATTTTCCTTTAACAATTTGAAAGTAGCTTTATGAAAGAAAAAAATTTGGTCCTGAAAGAAGAGAAAGCAACCTCAAAACTAAAAGTTTAGTTTAGCTAGCATTATTCCCTAGGAAATAATTATTTTCTCCCTTATCTCTTCACCCAAGATCCTCACAAAGCAATTGTATAGCCAAGAAAATCCAATAACAAATAAAAATATGACCAGAGTTCACAGATAGAGTTCTCAGCTGGAGAGTTCTATTGAAAAAGTTGATTTTTATGATGCTCTATGGATGATAGAAAATATGCTTTCCAGACAAAGACATTGCAGTGTCACTTGAAAATTCTGACTAGATAGAATCTAGAGAAGATGGTGTCAAATGCTATCAATCCAGTTACTTCATCAACTAGAAGTGATAGCAAAGTTAGATGGAGTGTATAACATATCTAAGACAAAGTGGCACCGGATGGCCATTCAATTAATGCTGTGGCTACAGTAGCATCTCAGAATAAACATATTCAGTAAGCTAGCAATCAGCTAGGATCCTTGAGTGTACAAACAGTAAATATATTTTGTGACTAAGTGATAAATCCGAGGTTTGAGTTTACCAAGAGGAACCTCAAGAAAAACACAGAGTTTCACAATACATCAAAAAGATGCTTAATCAGCAGGATGAATGAGGTTTTGGTATCAGAATTATTATGAAATTAGGCATTGATCATTTATGAAATACCTATCATTGTTTTAGAAATTAGACAGCAACAGAGGACAAGAATTAAAGAATGAGTCAATAAACAAGTTTGGAGGAAGATATAATAAAAATTTAATTAAAAATCTAGCATGATAGATACAATTTAAAATAATGAATGTAATGGTGTCTCACTGACTTGTATATGTAAATATAATGATTTGGTAAATACTGTGATTTGTGTTAGGTGCCCACATGAGCCTAAGTTCACTAGAGAAACAAATTCATAAAGACACTTATATGCATATAAGAAAGAGCTTTATTTACAAGAGCAATTGAATATTGAGAAAATATCTCAGCCCGGTCCAGCTTATGTTCATAAGTTTGATTAGCCCACATATATGATACCAACCTATAAAATTCTCTTCAAACTCATGGAACACATGCAATGATGCAGAATTCAGGAAGATCACAGGCCAGTAGGTGGAAAGTTTTGTGGCTCCTGTGGCATTGCAGTAAGTACCTCAGCACCGACAGGGGACTTCCCTTGGCTTCTCCAGCTCCAGATTCCTGGCTACATCAGTCTCTCTCCATTTATCTCCTCAACCAGGATGTCTCCAAGGGAGTGAACAGAGTGTCCAAAAAGGACATGCAGGAGTTTCCAGAATCCTCAGGAGAAGGCCATGCCCGCACAGTGGCCTCATTGGCTATATCTTTATTGACAGGCTAACCTTCACCCCTACACTCTTAATTGTCAAATTGACATCCAATTAAGTAACTACCAGAGTGTCTTTGAAACATTTTCCACTTAGAGTAACTCAAAGTACCACAGGAAGGAATGCTGCCAGTGTGGTCCTGAACCTTCCTCAAAATTGTATTTTGTACTTGTTTGAGCTGATTATTGTAGCCCTGATAAAACTGCATTTCCTTGAGGGTCTTCCTTTTTTCTTTCAATGCATCCCCTCTATTTATCAATAATGATGTACTTTTCCAAGAACTTGTCAATCCTGACAATATGTCCAAAGTACGTGACATCAAATCTTGTTACATAGCTTCTAAGGAGCATTCTGTCTGTACTTCCTCCAGGAAAAATGTATTTGACATTACATGGTTCTCCCAATAAGCTTTAATAATATTATAATTCTAATGGATCAATTTTTCTGTGCTCTTATTTATTTCATTAATCAGCTTTCATACCCATATGGGGTGATTAGAAATATCCTACCTTTGTTCAAGCGTACTTCAGTCCACAAAGTGACATATTTATTCTTTAATGCATGAAAAAGGGACTTGTGCAGATGATTTCCCCATGTAAGAACTCATTTGATATCTTGAGTTGCGTTTTTGAGTGCTAATTTTGAATCAAAGTAAAAAAAAATTCTTGACAACTTCAATCTTGTCTTCATTTATCATGATCGTGTCTCTTGCTCGCATTATGAAGATATTTGATCTAGGTAATAAGTTACAAACTATACTGAAGGTTGTAGTCTTCAATCTCCATCAACAAATATTTCAATTTCCCCCTTTGTTTTCAGCCAAGAACAATGATGTCATCAGTATAACACATGGTGTTAATAAGTCTTCATTAAACCTGGTTAATGTTCAAATAGTCCAGCTTCTCAGCCTATATGGACAGTATATGGATTGAATAATATTTTGAAAGTACACAACTCTGACTCACACCTTTCCTCATTTGAAACATGTGGTATTCCCTCGTTCTGTTCAAATGTCTATTCATTGGTGTAGGTACATCACTAAGTGAGCACAGTTAAGTGCTATGGAATTTCTATTCTTGGCAATGTTATTTTAATCTGTTTGATGTCACACAGATGAATAACTTTGCATAGTCAATAGAACACAATCAAACATATTTCTGGCCTTCTCTGTTTCCAGCTGATATTTATCTGATATCAGCAATGTTAGTCTCATTTGAATCCAGCTTGAATTTTGGACAACTTCCTTTTGATGTTCTACTGCAGTCTCTTTTGAAGTATCTTCAGCAAAGATTTTCTTTCATGAGATATTAATTATATTGTGCAATAATTTCTCTATCCCACTGCTTTACCTTTCTTTGGAATTGACATGAACATATTAGTCAGATGATAAGGTCTTCCAAAACCCTTGGTATGATCTATTGAGTCTTTTCAGTACTTCACCAATGTATTGACGCATTGCATTAAGCATTCTGTCAATTTTGGAGCCTTGTTTTATATTAATGACTTTGATTAATTTTATATTTCTTCTTTCCTTACTATCAGTTCCTGATTATGTGCTACCTCTTGAAATGATTGAACATAAATCAATTATTTTTGTAAGACTTGCATGCATTTCTTCTAACTTCTTTTGATGTTTCTTGCATCATTCAATATTTTACCCAAGAAGGCCACAGGTATTAAGTTGTTCTGACACACTATTGAATCTGACACGCAAATAGGGTATCTGAGACTGTTAATCTTTATGGGAGGAGATAACCTGAACTTTCTCCTGTAAAGCAGATGATATGTTTGAACCACCAACCTTGAAGTTAGTAGTTCACTGCTTTTGTAGCAACATTACCAGGGTTCCTTATTGTCTCCATAGAATAATTCAGTAATGCAAATTAAGGATGATTTGTTTCTGTTTGAGATATACTGAATGTGTTCATCTTTTTTTAATTTACATTTATATCATTGTGCATTTCATTTGGAAGAAAGCTATCTGGTCAACTTATTTGAAGAGATCCACTCTTGGGCTCATCCAAATAAATATGTTCAAAGAAATATTGATAGCATTGAACAATGTCCACAATATCATAGTCAAGTAAATTTGACACAATATAATTCAAAACAATTGCACAAGTGCATCCACAGAGAACTTCCAGAATTTCAAGTCAGATTAAGAAGATGGCATGGAGGAATATAATTACACATATCAGAAAATCTTAGCTGAAATAAGAGAATATTTACATATGTTTGCCAATGTTTGCTGATCTGCAAAATCATTTAACTGTGGATTATAACAACTGATCAATAACACTGAGAATAATGGGAATTCCAGAACAATTAATTTTGCCATTACATAAGCAAAGATATATTGTTTCAAACAGAATCAGAAGATACTTTATGCCTATGCTCTATAATTAAGAAAGGCATACATCAGGTCATCTTTGGCTTATAGTGTTAGAGAAGAATATTAAACATTCCATGTACTATCAAAAATGAAAAGAATTCTAGCCTAGTTACTCATTGTTAGTTTAGATGGCTAGACTTCATCCTAACCACCATGTCGATTTTATTGGGAAGGTCCAATCTCAGGAGGACATAATATTTGTTGACATAAAGGATTAGTGAACAAAGATCAAGACCCTCAGCAAGTTGGATTGTTAAAGCGATTTTAATAATGACTAGTGAGGATGGTAAGAATTGTACAAATGGTATGGGGCAAGCCAGCAGTTTGTTCTGTTGTATGCAGGGTCTTTATGAGTCAGAAACTGACTTGACAGCATCTGACAAGACCAATCAAAAATGTTATTGAAAAGATTTTGTCTCTCACAAGTCTCACATTAACCATATGAAGTTACCTGACAACCATTCTTTATTTTTATGTATTTAGGTATGTATAAGTCCTCTTTTGGCTTACCAGTGACCTTTCTTTAAAATACTACAACAGTCTGGTCTGAGTGAAATGGATTCACAGCTAATGATCACAGCCAGTTAAAATACTAGAACAATATAAATTTTTATAGGCTGAATTCAAATGCTCTCTTCCTGTGATCCCTGGTACCGTCATCAAGTATAATCTTACTCATAGCAGCCTATAAAGGATTTCTAAGACAAATCTTAATTCTCTCAGGCAAACATCTTTTCCCCAAATAGACTCTGGTGTGTTTAGACTGCCAATCTTGCAATTAGAATCTCAACAATTAGTAACTCCCACAGAGTCACCCAGCTTCTTTGTCACAAGAATTAGGTACATTTAATTGACAGCCATTATAAGGACAGTTTGTCACATAATATTACTATAAGTTGTAGCTCACTTTGTTTTTTAACTATTGAATCCAGTAACTGGAGCCAATTTACTTTTTTACTTCTAAATGTATTATCTATTTTGTGTATCATAGTTAAATTTGACTTGGAGATAAATAACTAGGAGTGTGTGCAGGGCCTATGGCTATTAGATTTTATGTCTATTTGCACTTGTATAGAAGTGGAGTCTAACCTGTCAATCAGATCACAGTTTAACTCTGCCTACTAAGAAGTGTGGCCTCTTTTCTTAAGACAGACATTGAGAGCTCATCCTCTTTTTGTCTCAACTGCTTCAGCTTCCTCCTTGCCTCTGTGACTGCCTTTAGGTCAGTGGGTCACAGGGGCTTTCTAAGCTGGAAAGTTGTTGGCTCTCTGCCATGTCTGAACCAACCTGAAGCCTTGGATCCATATGAACATACACAATTAGATATATTTAAAGAGTCATTAGGAATCGGCTTTAAGGAAAGGCTTTTTGTTGGAAGTAAGGTATAGGGTGTAGTGCTGGTAAACTGCACCCAGTACCTTGAGTGTCAGTATAGGTGTGCATGAAAAGACATGCAACTAGACATGTTGGGGGATTTTTTGAATCTTGAGCAAGAAGTTTTCCTGTGGATGAAACACACATTCACACACACACACACACACACACACACACACACTGTGCCCATGAGAGAATTCTCTTATTTAGGAGTGAGAGTTAAAGAGAGTCTACCAGAACCCTGAAATTCTCATTTAATGACTAACTAGATTTACTAGTTGCATTGAAGTTGGGGAAACACTTGGAGAGGTGGGTTGAGTCTGGTCACTGACCAATGGACATAGTTCTCAGGGACTAGAGGAAAAAAGAGAGTGGGCTTACTGATATGATGTTTAAAAAGTTGGGCAAAACCTGACAGTATGGCTCGACCTAGTCCAGAGGATCTAGGGTTGTTGAGAATATGCAAAGGGGCCAGATGTCTGAACTATGGAAATTTATGTGGTAAATCCCTCGCTTGCTATAGTATTCCCTGACCTAGTTTAGAATGACTAGTATTCAGTTGACCAGAATCTGAGCAGATGATGAGGAAGTTGTCTGACCTTACAAACTAGTTCACATTGCTTTCTTAATTGTTGAATCACATACTCTAAATTGAACTTGGCTTATGAATGTAGATGCACAAAGTTCCAAATGGAAGGAAGAGTCTTCACACCCCAGAACCAGTTTGTCTCCTTAGAACACTGAGTTGATAGAAATATAGTTTAGAAGTTGTGTAAGTAAAAATGAGTAGATAAAAGCCTAAAATATATGGTTTACAGGCTTTCAGAGATGGAGAACGATGTTAATTGGATTCAGGTACAGATGTTCACAAAGTTGGAGTTGTTAAGCATAGAATATTTTTTTTCATTTACAGTACAGGAGTTTTAAAGGATGCTGGTGTTTTTTTGGTTGTACACATTTTAGTTTTATCCCATCAGTGACAAGTGTGATTTCATCATTGTTTTTGTTTAAAGGTTACATATAATTAGAGAGTTGTGTTCAGGTATCAAGTTGCTATAGATTGGTCTGTAGCCCTTCAATTTTATGTGAACTGGCACTTGTGTAGAGAAAGCCTGTAAATCAGGTCACAATCTGATAATGTCTTTTGGGATATGTGACCTTTTCATAAAAGAGATTTTTCTTTTCTTTCTCTTGTCCTTCACCTTTCTCCCCACTGAGACTTTGTGTCTGCCCCAGAGAGGACCCCATGTGTGCCACAGACCAGGACAACTACCAGCACCTTGTCTTGTTCCCACCAACCTGGAGCCACAAATCTTCATCTGTTTGCCTGTGATCTTCCTGATCCACACTTGACCTTTCTGTGTCATTAGCCTACAGCTACAGGAGTCTGAAGAGCACCCAACCTTACCTGGGACCTTTGGCCTTGAGATGAACTGAGCTGGGACATTGATATAAAGTTCATGCTTCTCCATAATGAGGGTCACTGGTTTCTTTCTCTAGGCCCATACCATTAAGTCCAGTCTTTGCAATAGAATATCACCTTATGATGGGAACCTAACAGCAGCATAAGACAAAACACAGGCAGCAGAGGATAATATCATACGCACAGTGGCAATGACTAAGCAGATTCCCAGAAAAAGAAGTGACTTTTTAAACAAGGATTGGGCTCTGAAGGGGTAAGCAAGTGGGCAGACGCACTGACAGAGCATAACAGACTTTTTTTTTTCTTTTCATCTACACAGCCCTGAGTTTTGCACGTAGGTGAAAATAGAGTGGTGTTTTGGCAATTGAGGATGATGAACTGGAGATTTGGGGCTCTTACTCTGGTCCTGGGACATGTGATTGTGATGTGATTCAGTTGTGCTGCAGATGGTGGCTGAATGATTCCAGCTGTGGGGATTTGCTGAAGAGAGAAACATACGTTGATTTTTAGTTGGACCAGAAAAAAGAGAAAGGCTCATTTACCATACAGAGGGTCAGAACTAAAAGGATACAGAAGGCAATATAGATCCTCAGTTATTTGTCCAGATTTAGACAAGAGGTCTGAGTATGAGTTGGAAAGGACCAGTACAATGTAGTACTGTGGTAGCTGGTGATGGCAATGCAGGCTCCATGAGCCCACAGAGGTACTATACCTCCGGCCCTCCTGCCAAAGACTGAAAATGGTCTCAGTAAAAAAGAACACCAGCAAAGCAGTTGGTTTGAATGGGGCGTGACATTGTCAAAATCAAGGCAAAAAGAACAAAATATACGTATTTAAATAGATTGAAGGATCATGCACATTGCAAGTGGTAGATCAAGTATGAAATGGATATGTTTCTAAAAAGGTTTCAATTACTAATATAACTCAGTTAATATTATGATACTTTTCTATAATGATGCTAACCTAAAATAAGAAAGAAGCTTAAGTCTCCAAAGCTAATTTCAATTCAGACAGAGTAGAAATGCCCCATACAGTTTCAAAGGCTATATCTTGACTGATGTCCATGGCTGTATCTTTCTCTCATGGAGCGACTGGCAGATTCAAACCACTGACCTTATGGATAGCAACCTCAATCTCTGTTCCCCACAATAAACCTACACATCTAAATACAGCTAAACATCTAGTTTCATTTTAGGAGGGAAACGATGGTAATATTTTAAAGAGAAGTATAATACCCACTGCCTTGAGCAGCTCGTTCTCTTGTGGGTAATGGAAAACAACACCACCGAGCAGAGATCATGAGAGAGAAAGCTGAAGATGTGGGAGAACAGGGGACCACCTTGGAACCTACAGTAAGATGAAATCATACCTATACATTTAGAATGTCTTGAATTATGATGAAAATCAGAATCTATACTCAGTCATATTTCAGATATTATTAATATAATAGATTGCCTTTGATTAAAAGTTATGGGAAACATTTTTTTGGTTGAAAAGAAATGACCTAATATTAGGGTAAACTTTTAGAGTGCCTTCCTGCAACCATTAGCATGCACTCCACATGGGAAACGTGTTAAAAATGTAAATCATTGAGGATACCTACCCCAGACCCATTGAATCTGAAATTATTAGACCAGAGTAAGCAATCTGTTTTAACAACACTTCAAGTGGGGTGTTGAAGCATTCAACAAATAAAAGTCCAGGAATCATAGTTGAGTTTGAATTTCAGATAAACAATAAGTCTGGTTGTTGGCAGATTGAAAATGGAACTGCTGGACTAAAATTGTTGTGTTTGACACAATTTATTTTGATTTATTAATGTTTCAGTCTTTGAATTACATGCTATTATTTAAAATGTGAAATTTTGCATACAATAATTATCTGGACCATATTCTAAGATGGAAACCATTGGAATTATCAGCAGGTAGCTATAGTTTCATTAGTTTCTATTGTATATCTATCACGAACCTAAGAAGTAGCTATTTGCATGGGTTCAATTTCAACTTATGGAAGTCACATATCTGTCATTGTACAACTCTGAAGCATAGGATCTCCAAGGACTGATTCTGTTTAATTTGGAATTAAATCAACAGTTGTTCTTTGGAAGCACCTCTGGGTGTATTTGAACCACTAGCCTTTCAATGAGTAGCTCTGCCTAGGTGTTGTTTATCACTTAAAACTGGGGCCGTACTGCCTGTGATTCTATTACTTGACTGAGTGCTCTCAGGCATGTGAGTTTACAGTCCACCTCTAACTATTTCTCACAACATATGGGGCTTCTAGGATACACAAAACAAAACCAAACACTCAAATTGACTATACATGGAAATGGGTATTATGTCATGGGATACAGCTGCCCAAAATGAGTTAGGAGAATGAGACAATGTTGTGGGAGAATCTGTTCGAATATACACCCCAGAGTCTGAGACAATCCATCTTACCTTACAACAGTACAATTTAAAGGGTAATGATACGGTGGGCTTTATTTCTATACTATTAACATTGAAAATATTGTCAAATAGTTCTCTAGAAGACAATTTGCCTTCAAAACTAATTTTTGTTAAGAATAAAAGAATAAAACAAATTGACAAAATTTGAGTACTGAATTGTTTATGCTGGAGAATACATAAACACAGAAATATAGAGGCAGAATTCTCATCTTTTATACTTAAATTAAATTCAGTGCGAACAAAAGGCTCTGATTTTCTAATGATTTCTTTAAATCAAAAGAAGTAATCTGTGGCTGGGTAGAAAGCAATGCTAACAGTGGTTGGAATTGGTGTCCTGGCATATCTCAAGAACTGGTATGGTGGTTGAAGTAACACAGCTTAGGCAATGCTGGACTTATTGGAAGTAACTTGAAGAATGTCCACCTCATTAGCAATTATTCCAACTTTGGTCCTTCCTGATTTGAATTCTGCAAAGTCATTTCTTCCAACTCTGTGCAGCAATGTCACTTTTATCATCTCAAGAGCTTTCCCAGAATACAGCTCTCCCTCCAAAGCCCTGCTTGGAGAATATAGGCAATGCTTTGCGACATATGGGCCTGTCTGCAGTAATTAATTCCTATTTTGTCTGACCTAATTGCTCCATGTTGGCCACTCTTGTTATTTTATTAAAGGCAACATTGCTTAATATGAGTAAGTTATTATCAAAATAGTGGTTTTTTCAAAGCTGAATGCATTTTGCATTTTCTCTATTGTATCAATTATTAAATTCTCTGCATTCACAGAATATTTTCTAGCTGGTGATCTCAAGTGCTAGCCAATGCCCGGATTTAATTTATCTTTTTAATAATATTGATAATTCATTGTATTCTGAATCTATAGTGGAGGTGGTAACTAGATTGTGTGTGTTAATCCTGCATTGTAAAGCACTCCATTTTCATTCTAATATTTGAAGGTTTACAGAAGAGGGATGATTTCTTCTTTGTGTCAGATCAGTCTTTCCTTCTGCTTGGTTGATGAGACAGGGCATATTTCATCTGGAACTCCCTAGACTCACGTTTGTGAGCCTAAATCAAATCCACATGGATTTTTGCCTCATTCATCTGTAGCTCCAGTAGAAATCCTTCTGATAAGTGACTAGTGATAAAATGTGATCTGAGATACAGTGAACTAACAATCTGGGAATGAACAAATCCCGATTGCTTATGTTCTGTCACATTATGCTTTGAAGAACCATCCATGAGAGGATGGGTTTAGTTATCACTATGGAGATTGTAGAGACCTTCTTAAATCAATTCCTTAAATCTGAAATAGTGCATAACAGAAGCCCTTAAATCTACTTACCTAATCCAAATGATGTTCCTTCTTCATCAAAATATTCCAGGCATGTATAAACATTAAGATGATGATATTCTACATTTATTAAATTATCATTTTCAAGATTCTAATATATCAAACTGATTTGATTTCCTTTGGAATGTGTTCAGATACAAAGAGGAATTTTTTTTTCTAAAGCAATTAGTCCCTCCAGGTGAGACTTCTTAACTAACAAAACAAAACAAAAAATAACCCCAATACTAGGAGAGTGAGTTCAAAGAGGAATGGATGCAACAATGAAGTTGAGAAAGCAGAGCCGTCTCTCCCTGTCAGACAGTCCCTCCCCAACACCACACCACCCAGACAAAATCATATTTTATACACATCTCCCTTGGCACGTCTTATTGGTTTCAATCCTAATGGCATGTGGGTCCTGTGGCTTCAGTGAATGGAAGACACATGCAAGAACAAGGAGTGATTCTCAGCTTTGGCTATCACATGAAATTTTACAGCAAGACAATAGCTTGAAAGTAAACTTTGTTAAGGAAAGGGACGGAGCTTTAAGTTTCTTTTGATTGCCGTGTTGTTTCCTGAAGTATAAGAAAAAGGCATTTCCACTTGTTAGAATGTTGCTGCTACAAAGACCAGGGGACAGAAATTATGCCATAAAGCTTCAGCATGCCACCCCACCACCTCCCAGTCTGAAATACTGTGTAGGAAACAAGAAACAGGAAAGTACGGTGAAATCACTCTGTTAGTTGGGAGGATGTTTGTCCTAGCACTCCCATCCTATCCTATTGCTCTCGACCTGTGAGGATTATCAAGGAAATTTAGAAAATTCCAACAAGCCATGAAGAAGTCTAGGACGTAAAGGCTGGTTAGTGGTCCCCACCCCTGCTCTACCAGAGGAGTCTGAGCAAATGCTCAGAGAAGCCATGGAGAAGACCAAGGTCACAGGGCTGTGGGTAATTGTGCAGCATCATTAACCTAATGAGGCAGAAAGATACAAGCAGTGATAAAACGGTATCCTCGCATGGTGAGATATTTTTAAATAAACTCAATTCAAATGCATGAGATACATGTTTCTCTCCAGGTCTTTGGGAGGTTGCTTCAAAAATGGCTCCCACCACTCCCCTCTTGCTTCTGAGGCTGGCTCACACCAGAGAAGATCCAGTAGTACTAGGGAGAGAAAGGGCAAGGGATTTTCTGGTGCTCCATCCAGGCTTTCAGGAGATTTCTGAAACTGGTGAAAGTTGAATTAATGTTGCCACTTTTAGAACTATTTTGCAATAATTTACAAAAGATTTGAGTGTCCATGTTCCAGGAACTCAATTTCAGGTTATGTGACCTAGAGAAACTTATGCAAAGGCTATAATTATAAACAGATTACAATTCACATGGTTCCAGAATTAGCATCTAAAATTATGCAAAATTGGAAAAACATTACAGTAAAAGTTAAAAATCAGTTTGATAGGTTCACACAGTTCAAAATAGTGGAGCTAACTTAAAATTTATATGTGATATCATAATATAATGGAATAATAGAACAATAAAAATAAATGAACCAGAGCTACATATAACAATATGGATCAATTCTTCAAGTAGAATATAAAGTACATCAATAAACAAGACAGCAAAGGTTACTGTAACAGGTATTTGTCGAGATTTTATTTATTTTAATGTCATAAATGGGAAATGCAACTATTAAATTTTATTACTTATGATAACATAATTCAGTGAAACTCATGTAAAGAAGGAAAAAGAAAAAGTGTTGCTTCTCAGGACCATGGTTGTCTCTGGGAGACTGGAGAGGACTGAGATTTGTAATGAATGGACAGAGCTCCAAGGATGCAGGGAATGTTCTTCATCTGAATACTAGATACACACTCCTTTGCTTTGTACTAATTCTTCATACAATTTCGGTTTTTGTGATTTCTGTAAACCACTATTTTGCAATTAAAAAAACACAAATAGAAAACCCAGAGGGATTTTTCAGAGGTAATTCATTAGAGAAGAGCCAAAATGTTCATGTAACAAAAGGCTGCACAATGAATTGTGTGGCCAGGCACCACCTGGCAGGCAGAGGCAGACTTGGGACCTCACAGCCACAAGGAGAACCAGAGGAAACCAACTCAGCCAGACAGAGCAAGGCAGGCCCTTTCAAGTGAGAGGAAAGATCAGCTCATGAGGTTTTCCAGGAGTTGCCCCCAGAAATAAATGCACACTAGTCTTTAGTGGGCAGGATTTCACCAGTCATCCAGACCTGTCATTCACTCTATAAACCAAGGATTATTCACAGGACACCAGGCTTGCATGTATATGGTCACCTACTTCCATCATTTCCAGATCTTGCTTCTGTATACTTGGATGCTATCTAAGGAAATGTCAGGAATTGAATTCTGGGCATTTCTATTTAAACTATGTATTTAGAAATCAGGTTAGTTTCAATGTCTGCATCCACAATCTTGACCAATACATATGGAAACTTTCCTGAAAGTGTGTGATTGCAATGCAATGTATACCAGAAACACAAAGTGAACTAGTTTATATTGACAGAGAAGTGAGATATGAATAAATTTCTGATCAAACAATAAATGTCTGCATATACAAAGAGTATGAGAAGAAAGAAACAATCTGCACTGCTCTTACTCATTTAACCTAGTTTCATTTGATCAATGTTGGAAAAAACTTTTCCTATTAATTATTTTTTTCTGAACTCAAAAACAAAAGCCCTCTTGGCCAGTAAGTCAATTTCAACTGACACGACAGTGCAAGGTGGAGCTGCCCCTGTGGTTTTCCAAGACTGTCACTCTTTAAAGAAGTAGGAAGACTTATTGTTCTTTGGCAGAACAGCTGGTGGTTTTAAATTCCTGAACTTGTGATGAGCAGTTCAATTAGACCCCAATCAAACTAGTGCCATCAAGCCCCTGCTGACTCGCAGTGACCCACTGCAGCTCTCTGAGACTATAACTGTTTACAGGCATAGAAAGTCCAGTCTTTCTCCAATGAAGCTGCTGGTGGTCTTGGGAAAGTGACCATGCAAATGGCAGCCGAACCTGTAAGTACTTTGGCACCAGAGCTCCCAGCAGCTCAACAGGGAGAAGTCAATTCGAATACACGTCACGCTTCAAATACAGAACTACACCTGATGGTGATGAGTACCCTATTGTCCTTAGGTGCTACAAAGTCTGTTCCAACCCACAGGGACATTCTACACACGAGAATGAACACTGCCAAGTGTCATCCTCCCAGCTTCTCTAATGCTTGAGTCCATGGAAGCAGCTGCTGTTGTCGATTCATTTTGTCAGAGGTCTTCCTCTTTGCCAAGCTTGATGCCCTTCTCTAAGGACATGCCCAAAGTATGTGAAATGAAACCTCATCATGGTGTGGTCAGGTGCCATGAAACCATATCCTACTCAAAGCATCACTGCCGAGATGACTGCTATGCCTTAGTACAGTGTGTCAATCTGTCTCTTTAGGGATCTTCCTCTTTATCTGTCCCCTATTTTACGGAATGACAACCTTTATTAGAGACACTTCTCTCGGAGTAGACATCTGAAGCTTAGGCAATGAAATCTCACTCTTTTCTAAGGAATATTTTGGTTGGAATTTCTCTAAGACTGATTTAGCTGTTTTTATGAGAGTCTACGGTAACTTTTCTTCTCCAAGGCTATGATTCACATCCATCTCTTCTTCTCCAGTCTTGCTGATTCACTGTCCAATTTCACATGCATAGGAAATAATTTAAAATGCCATGACGTAGGTGAGGGGCACAGTAATCCTAAAAGTGCCATCTTTGCTCCTTAATAGTTCAAGGGAAACTTGTGCATCAGATTTGGTCAATGTGGTTCATTTTCTTTTCTGAGATTTCCATTGATGTAGATTATAGATTCAAGTAAAATCCAATTACTAACAAATTCATTTTTTCCTTCATTTATCATGTTGGTAGTGCAGTTGTGAGGATTTCTGTTTTCATTACATTGAGCTGAAATTAATCCTGAGAGCTGTGATCTTAAGTCTTTCTCAGGACTTTAAGTACTTCAAGTACTCTTAGATTCAACATGCAAGATTTTGTCATCTGTGTATCAAAGGTTACCAGTTGATTATGTGGCATTGTGGCTATGCCTTTGGCTATGATCTACAAGGTCTACAGTTCAAAACCACCAGTCGCTATGAGAGTGAAAGACAGGGTTTTCTACCCCCATAAACAGTTACAGACTTGAAAACTCACAAAACTACTTCTGCATTGTCTTATAGGGTCATTCTGGGTTGTCATCAACTTGATGGCAGTGAGTATGTTTTTTGGTTTGGGAGCTGAGTATTTAATTACAGTATCACCAGAGCTTCTCTGTAGTCACCCATAGAGAATCTCTCTCTTAATTCACAAAAATATTTTTCAACATTCTAATGGTATTTTAAATATAATTTGTGTCAAGCACATAGCAAGTATAATGTCATATAAGCAGGGACTTGTCTCTAACAATTATTTAAATATTTTCTTGAAAATCAAAGAATTATTTTAAATAGTTCCTTATTTTGCTTCACAATTCCAATGATGTGATTTAGAAATATGAATATTCTAATACATTGTGAATGCCTATATAAATACTTTGATGCTATCTAGGGTGTTAATCCCTCAGTCATCTGTCACTTGTTGGATTGCATGTTCTTGTGATTCTGGAAGCCATGCCAGCAGTATTTCAAATACCATGAGGATAACTCCCGATAAACAGTTTTCAACAGTTTTGAGACTAAAAACATGCAGGCAGAAAGAAAGAGAAAGGGAGGGAGGAAGTAATTGCTATTTTTATTTTGAGCTAGAGTTTTGCCTCTGAACTGATCTAGGTTGGAAAAACCGAGTTCTACGACTCAAACTTTATATGAGCCTGAAGGTAGACGGATTCACTTGCTAGGTGATCACACACATTCGCTTGTTGAGTGGATGTGGGGGAAATGCAGTAAAAAGGGAAGGCAAGAGATGTGCTGGGTTTGGGCAAGTTTCATGGGACCCCCTTGACCCTGATCGCAGAGGCTAGCTATGAGACAGAAGAACAACCTTTACTTGTGAACATTTTATTTTGTTCTAATTAGATATGGGATGATGGGAGATGGGAAATTAAATAGGTGTAAAAATTTCCCTCTTATCTACTCAGTCACCTTTATATTTAAGTTCCTTTCTTTATTTCTAGTCTTCTTGGCTTTCCTTTCTGAGCAATTTATTGTTCAATCAATTTCTGCTCATTTGGTAGAGTCCAACCCAGAGACCTCATTGACAAACTGGTATGACCTTGCATTTCTGTCTGTTCTATAAATTTCATCATAAAAGGCAGGATTAGTTTCCAGGTATTTTTGTGGATAGAGTTAGTATATAAAATATTTATTTAAGCTTAACAATGAATGCACATTACTGTGGCTTAATAATTGGAAATACACAAAAGGTAACAGCAAAAAACCCTAATGAGTTTGAAATAATTATCTAATGAACTAGTTTAATTTGAGAAATACCCACCCCAAAGCACAAAAGTATTAAAATACTTTTCTTTAAAGTACATTTCAAATTGAAGGTAATTCATGATCATGGTATGCTTTTTCCTAATTAATTTCTATGACTCTTAAATTATTTATAAATTTGGTTTATGTGTTGATAATGGGAAGTATTTTGTCTATCTATGTACATTTTCAGATATTTTGATCATGTTTTGTTACAGACTTAGAAAGAACAAGTAGGATGACTTTTAAAATACAACCACAGGAGGGTTTTATTACCATTATCATTTAATTCCACATTGACTGATTCTTGAATTTGAAGTATTTGATTTAATTTAAGGGTTTTAACGTTGGCATTATCCATTCTGCTAAGAAAATAAAACTATTAGCATATTACAATTTTACTGAGTTGTACACAATTATTTTGAAATATGTGCAAATCCAAACACAGATTGAATGAAATTTCATCTTTACTATATAAAAGGGAAATGTTTCTTGTAAAAATTATCAGAGGTAAATCTGGAAGAAAGCAACATGTAGAATCAGCAGATAGGAAATGATTGTCCTGAGGACATCTTTTGATAAACAGATTCATTATTCATTTAAGCAAGTGACAAATCAATCTTGGATTTAAGAAAATCAAATAGAGAAGATGCCCTCACAAACTCACCTGTGATACTTTCTTTCATCAACTTGTAGCTGAAAGTATCCTTATTATCTCAGTATTTATGTTTGTTTGTAAATGCTGCAGCAATAATTCTCTTCAGCTTCTACTGGGTGCCTTAGGAGTAGAATGGACTCCATCCTGTGTAATATATGGCACCTCATAATACCATATTAATGCAGGTACAATGTGGATTTCTCCAAGTTATTTCATTATCTTTTGAATCATCTCTTTTATCAGTAGGAAAGATAAGTTCCATGAATACTAGTCTATGTCAAATAGTGGTCAAAGTAAGTGATCGGGAGCTAGAATGCAAACCCTCCTATCAACGGATCTCTCTCTATAGTAGGACTTCTCCAAGTTCAGTATGCTTTGGAGTAACATGGAGATCTACAATACAAACTACTCTTCCATGCTCCAGAATCTCTGGATAAATTGGTCTGGATTATTAAGCCTCATCTGATTGAATAGCGCATGCTAAATATAAGTACCACGGTAAGTAAAAACATTTTGCTATAGGATTCCAATGCATATGTAGACATATTTATTCCAAATGTGTTCAGACATGTCTCTGAGATCAGTTTCTCAGAATGAAACACTGCATAGTGCTGACGTGGAAACAACACCTAGAAGTGATCCTGGTGAAAGATACATTAAAAAAAAAGTTACTCATTTTGATATTTTGTTTTTAAAATTTTCTTATTATTTTACAATAAGACCTTTTAAGTTATCATGCTATTCAAATCTTGAATTTTGAATATAGCCTTTATTGTATTCATTTAGAATTTACAAATGGATCAAGAGGCTACTATGTGAATTCAACAAGGGTATACTGCATGGATTAAAATCATAAAAGATGTGCATACAGTTGGTATGTCTTCTCCATACTTGTTAAATTTATATGTTGAGCAATCAAAAAAGAAACCTGATTATTTAAGGAGAGAGGGCATCCAAATTGAAGGAAGGCCTATGAACAACCTGTGGTATGCAGATGACACAAAATTTCTTGCTGAAAATGAGTAGGAATTGGAAAACTTGCTGATGAAGAGCAAAGATTGCATCCTTCCATGTGGACTACAGCTTGGGAAAAAAAACTAAAATCCTTATTACTGGATCAATAGGTAACGTCATAATAACTGGAGACAAGGTTGTAGTTATCAAGTTTTGTCTTACTTAGATCTACAACTAATTCACATGAATGCAGCAGTTAAGAGATCAAAAAAACGTATCTTCTTAGGTAAATCTCTTTCCTAAGACCTCTGTAGAATATTGAAGAGCAAGGAGGTTATTTTGCTCTAAAGTGACACTGACTCAAGACATGGTGTTCTACATTGTATCATCCGCATGTCAAAGTTGGGCATTGAAAAAGGAATCCCATAGAATAATGGATGCATTTGAATTGTGGTACTGGAAAAGAATATTAAAAGTACCATGGACTGCTCAAAGAACAAATCAATCTTTACTGGGGGAGGTCAAGCTAGAGTGCTCCTTAGAGGCAAGGATTGCAAGACTTTGTCTTATATACTTTGGACATAGTGTCAGGAGAGACCAGTCCCTGAAGAACGATATTATGTTTGATAAAGTAGAGCGGTAACGAAAACAGGAAGGCCCTGTGCAAAATGGATTGACAGAGTGTGCACATGACTCAGAACTGTGAGGTGTCCAGTTCTGTGGATCATAGGGTCCCTTTGGGTCACTGCCACCTAAACTGCACCTAACAACCAGAACAACAATTACAGTTTGTTCCAAAGTTGGCCTAGGGCTTTGTTTTAGCTGCTGATATTGAGCTTATCCATTGCCTTCCCAGAAATAACGTAAATTTGAATTCTGTGTATTTGATCTGGATATGTCCCTATGTACAGTTTCTTTTGGTGTTCCTAAAAACAGTCATTTGCAATGAACAAGCCATTGGACGTGCAAATTTCTATCACCAGTCCATATTTTTCAAGCACTTTTCCTCCTCTTTATTTTCAGCATACAAATTTCAGTCACCAATACTTATCGACACATTTTGATGGCATGATTGATTTATTTATGACTGCAGTCCTTGAAAGAATTCTTCAATTTCTTCATGACTAGCTTTTGTGGTTGGTACATAAATTTAAGTAATATTTGAATCGAATTTATTTTCTTGAGGGTGAATAGATGTACTCCCATTATAGAAAGAAAGAATTTTGCTTCAAGGTAGAACTTGGCTTCTCCTTTTTGAGAATAAATGCAACACAATGACTCTTAATTGTTTCATTCCCAGCATAGTAAATCAAATGACTTTATGATTCCAAATGGTCAGTTCCAGTCTATTATGGCTCACGGATGTCTACAATGTTTATATTTTATGTGCTCTATTTTATGCTTCACAACTTCCAATTTTACTTAGTTCATACTTTGTGCATTTCAAGTTCGGATTATTACTTTATATTTGCAGTGGTTTCTCCTCTTTTGGAGTTGTGCTTTTTCCGTAAATGGGGGTCCTAGATGTTTATTCACACAGACTTCACTCCAGCTCCATCCTTTTGGTTTCCTCAACTTTGAGGTAGTTGCTCCTTCTCAGGACGATTTTCAGTGTCTTCTAACCTTAGTTGTTTATCTTCCGGCATGATCTGGGACCTGGTTTTGCTTATTTTCATGAGGTTTTTATATCTGAAAATGTTTTGATTCTGTCCAAAAGATTATCTGTAGGTAATTGTTCTGAAGCAGAAAATCTATTCCTTCCACTCTGTTCTTAGTCTGGAAGCTCCAGGCAAACCTCTTCACTATGTGTGACCATCTTGGCATTTGAAATGCACGTGGGAAAGCTGGCAGTCTCATAGCAACAGTCAAACCACTAGTTTAAAAGGCAAACTTATTTACAAAGTGATCTCAAGGACATAGTCCTTTTATTCACCTATGAGAGTAGCTTCATTTTTCTAAGTATATTGACCCGTTTGAGTAAAGTTTATAAAATAGACCAGTCACATGACAAACTGAAGGCCAGAGCTGGGAAAAAAGTATCCAACCACTAAGTTATTCATAGGTTACCCAGGCAATATCAGTCGACCTGAAAGCATGAGACCCTTTGGGCAGGAAATCAGAGAAAGTGTAATTCCTCAGGGAATTGGTTCTTTGTTTTTGCAAAGAACCAAAACAAAGGCTGCATCAAGTAATTCCTTTCACAGTAGACACATAGACAGTCTCAGCATGTAGGCAGATGCCACAAAGCATTTACTAGAAAGATTTCTGCAGTTATTCGACGTTGAAAGAAACAAAGAATTTTATCATTTGCTTAATTTGGATTTATAGTTTCCTGGATTATGAGAAAAAATAAAGTTATTCAGCAAAACCACCCAGATGTCAACATTTAGTTTTGTTGCTTTTATTAGCCCTAGATAACAAATATAAAACCACAATTTTGTATTTAATGTGTAATACTTCAATGGTGATGTTGATGAGGCTAGTTTGGCATCCCTGTTCTCAATTATAGTTGAGGTGGGGCAAACAATAAAACAGCTGTAAGTAATCATAAAGTTGTTTGGCATGGTGTCTTCTTTTGACTTCTTACCAGAACCTACCACAAATATTTCCATTGTCAGTTATTTTAAAAATATATTATTAATAATATGAAGAACTTGGACAACATGATAGTTCTTCCATCTAGTTCTAATCATTTATAAGACAACACCTGTATCAATATTTTCTTGAAAAAATTATATTACATATTACATGTAAAAATATATAAGGAGAGAACCCTGTAACTATTACTGCAACAGCTAGGATTAGTTTGGCAGCAACTTGTTAACTTTTCAAGTAATTAAAGTTTGAATAAATAATTTTCTCATATACCAAGAAATCTGGAAATAGGTAAATATGGTTTTCTACTCATTATGGGAGATTGGTTTCTGTAGAAGAAATTCTAAGATTTTTTTATGTGATCTATTTAATATGGATCAATTGTCAAGAAGAAAATGGGAGGAAACTAAGTTGGACAGGAAAAAAATATACAACGCCCTGTAAAACTTTAGTCTGACAGGGAGTTCTGAATCGATCATTGCCTGTGAGAGGCTTCCTTATGAAGTTGAAATGGGCTTTTACATCCCTGTTCACACTGTGAGTAGCAGAGGGTGATCCACAGCCAAGAGATTATCAGCAGTGAGCTAACATTTGCAAGTAAGATGTGTGTTGATCATGACCCTAAATCGAGCAGCAAGTCTTTTCTCTAAGTGGCTTCCACGTGCTTTTCTAAATCCGACCTGAATGTTTGGAGGCTACAGTTCAACACAGTGCTGCAACTACTTATAAATTATCTTTAGCAAAGTTATTTTTGCTTGTGATATTAATGATGTTTTTAGATAATTTGAAATTGGGGGGGGGGGTGGCAGGTAGTACAAAAAAGCAAAAACATTGTGCCACTCTTTGAAATTAATTTCTTCTTTTAAATTGTTGATGTGGTTTTCTTCCAAAATCATTGACATAGACAAATGGGGGCTTCCAGCACTACATCAGCTTTTGACATTTTGTAACTGATATTCTGCTAATTCCTGGGGCCTTATGGCTAGTTAGCTAACGCCTTCAGTACCAGGTGAACATTTTCCTTCAAGGACAAAATCTCTTTAAAATATTCTACCTTAAAGTATATGCATGCAAATTAATTTTGGTACAGTTATTCTGTGCAATATATTAGTTTTTATATTTTCAAAATCATTCAATATTCCCCAATGTTTTTGTTACCCAGTGCCGTCAAATGGGTTCCAACTCATTGCAGTGTCATGAACAGCAGAGTTAACACTGCCCAGTCCTAAGCCATCTTCAAAACAATTCTTCTGTTTGAACCCATTATAAAGATCAATATGGCCATTCATCCTATCCAGGGCATTCCTCCTTTTGGTTGCCTCTCCACTTTATGAACCATGGTATCCTTCTCCAAGGATTGGTCTCTCCTGGAAGCATGAAAGATATGCATGAAATGAAGTGTTGGCATTCTTGCCTCTAAGAATGCCATTTTGGCTGTTCTTCTAAACAGATTCTTTTTGGCATCCAGTTTTTTTATTCTCTTTATTCTTTTAATTCTTTTCTATATTCTTTCTGTGCACAATTCAAAGCATTAATTTCTCTTCAGTCCACTATATTCAATGTCAGACTCTTCCATGTATATGAAGCAATTGAAAGCATCATGGCTTGCCATAGCTGCACCTTAGTCTTTGTGAAATGGCTTAGATTAGGTGAAGTATTATCAGCAAAGTAATATCCTTTATTGTCAACACTTTAAAGAGGTCGTGTGCAGCAAATTTACCTAGTGCCAGGCATTGTTTGATGTCTTAAGTGCTGCTTCCAAGAGCATTGATTGTGATTTCAAGCAATATGATCTTTGACAACATAACTGATGCTTCTCCATTTATTTTGATGCTATCTATTGATGCATTATGAGAAGGTTTGTCTTGACACTGAGATATCATCTAGAATGACTGCCATCTTTGATCTTCATCAGCACATGCTTCAAGCCCTCCTCACTTTCAGCAAGCAAGCTGCGTCATCTGCATATGTCCATCAATAAAAGCAAACTCACTGCCATTGAATCAAAGGTGATCCTGATCCACTCCTCAGGGGTTTCGAAGACTGTACCTCCTTAAACAATAGAAAACCCCGTCTTTCTCTTCTGGAGCTGCTGTGGTTTTGAACTGCTGACCCTGCAGACCGCTGACAAAGGTACACCCACTGGGACACTAGGGCTCCCTTAGCTCCATACACCTCTGAAGTTAGCAGATGGCTCGACGTTTTGCATACACTCCTGATGCTGCATTCTTTCTCATTTCATACACTTTCTCTAATTATTTGCACAGCAAATAGTGTGAATAAAGATGGTAAGCGCATGCAACCCCAGCACACACCTTTCCTGGTTTTAAATCTTGCAGTATTCCTTTATTCTATTCACACAGTTGCTTCTTGATCTATGTACAAATTCCCCATGAGAAAAAAAAAATGTAGTGTTTTGGATTTCCCGTTCTTTTCAAGGCTATCTAAAGTTTGCTATGTTATTATGCACAGCTGATGCTTTGTCATAGAAAATAAAGCACAAGTAAGCATCTTTCTGGTATTTGCTGCGTTGAACAAAGATCCACCTAACATTAATGATATCCTTTCCTCCATGTCCTCTTCTGAGTCTGGACTGAACCTCTGGAATCTTCCAATCAATGTAGTCCTGCTACCATTTTTGGATGATCCTCAGCAAAAGATTTACTTGCGCATGATAGTATGATGCTCTATAATTACAACATTCTGCTGGATCACCGTTTTTTTTCAGAATCCATACAAATGTGGATCTCGTCTCATCAATTGAACTACTAGCTGTCTACCATTTTTACTGACATACATGATGAGTGGTTCTGTAACTTGACCAGCTTGTTAAAATAATGAAATTGAGGGTTGAGCCCTGGCGGTGTAAGTGGTTGAGTGCTGGACTGCGGCCCACGGGCTTGGCGTCAAATCCAGCAGTGGCTCTCAGGAACAGCACTGGGTGATGCCGATGACAATCAGAGGCAGTGATGCCCGCCCCCCCAAAAATTGAAATCGATACTCCATCAAATTCTGGATCTTTGTTTGGCATTCTTTCTTCAGTATCCATGGTTCTCTCACATATGCTACTTGTTGAAATGCTTCAATGTCAAGTAACTCTTTGACACAGAAAATTTGTGCAATATTTTCATCCTATTTTTATGCTTCCAGCATCATTCAATATTTTGCCCATTGATTATTTCAAGGCTGCTATACATGACAGCATTTTTCTCCTGTACTTTTGGCTTTATATATGCTATTTCTAACTCCAGGTCTTTGCATAGTTCATTGTAATGCTTTAATTTACTTTGGCTTTTGGAATTATCCTCTGAAGTTTTCGGTACATCTCTTTTTTTCCACCATCACATCCATTTACTTTGGCTTCTCTTTGATGAAAAGCAAATTTCTAGTCTCATCTAATGCTCCTTTCAACGTTTCTTTCTTTCATGTCCTTTTAAGGATCTGTTTTCTCAATTTATAATGTTTTTGATGGTTTCCCACAACTCATCGTGTCTTGCATCATTAGTTTTCGATGAAGCAAATTATTTTTGAGATATTCTAGAAATTTCAGTGGTATAGACTCAAGGTCACACTTTGGCTCTAATCGATTGTGTCAATTTTATTCAGATTCATCCTGAACATAGAAGCACTTGGTGTTCTGTTCCAAAGCTGGACCCACACCTTGTTTTAGCTGCTGATATTCAGTTTCTCCATTGCCTCCTAGATATAGTTGATTTGCTTTCTGTGTAATACAGTTGGAGAACCCATGTGTATTGTTTAAGTTGGTATAGTCAAAAGATAGCATTTGCTTTGAATAAGTTGTTGACCTTCCAAAATTATCTCATGAGCTCTCCAGATTAATTTATCACATGAGGACAGTATTTTCCAAAGACTGATTCCTTCTCTTTGCTTCCAAATTTTGCATTCCAACTGCTAATAATTATCAAAGCATCTTGACTATACATTTGGTCATTTTCTGACTAAAGAAGTCAACAGAATTCTTCAATTTCTGCTTCACTAGATTTAGTGTGTGGCTCATAAATGTCAACACTATTTATATTGATTGGATTTGCATGAATGAGTTAGATATAATCCTATCAAACACAGCATTGCTCTTCAAGATATATCTTGAAATAGTCTTTTGATGTTTAGGGCAGTACCATTTCTCTTCATTATGCCACTCCCTGCATAGTAAACCACATGACATTCTGATTCAAAATGGCCAATACCAGTCCTTTTCCACTCACTAACACATGCTATTGATCTTCACGCATTCCGTTTAATTTTTAACCATTTCCCATTGTTCTAGTTCCACACTTCATAAGTTGTAAGCGTCTTTTCATTTTTAATTGTGCCCTCCCAGCAAATGAAGGTCCTGAAAGCTTAACACTCACAGATGTTACTCCTATCATGGACTTTGAGAAGGCAGCTTTTCCTTAATCAAACTGTGAGTGACTTATGACTTTAGGCTGTCATTTTCTGTTACTATGTCTGTCATCTTGGTTGCAAGTTCTGATTATATTCATTTTATTTTCAGTATCTGAGAATGCTTTGATGCTGTGCATCTGTGTTGGGCAGGTTTCTCTTAGAGAAATAAAACCCGGACACTAGTAATTCTTTTTATATATTTATATAGAGTGAAGGGTATATGGGATAAGAAAGAAACCACTATCTATAAAGCAGTACAAATTGCTCGGTGCAAGTGGGTCAATAGGAGTAATAGTGAGTGCTGTCACTCCAGTTTCCACCCCTTGGTTGCTGGACCCATGAATCCTAGCTATTGGAAACACAGCACCATATATTGGCCACTGGTTTAAAGCGACATGATATGACCAGTGGATTCCATAGGCATGGGCCCATTGTCATACTGAATTTGCTGTAAAGTGAGTCTCTTGATCTGAAGCAATGCTATGTGGGATGCCAAGCTGGTGGATGAGGCATTCTGTAAGTCCACGAATGGTGGTTTGGGTAGAAGCATTGCATGCAGGGAAGGCAAATCCATATCCAGAATATGTGTCTATTCCAGTCAGAACCAAACGCTGCCCCCTCCATGATGGGAGTGGTCCTATATAATCAACTTGCCACCAAGTTGCCGGTTGATCTCCCCGAGGAATGGTTCTATACCTTAGACTTAACGTTGGTTTCTACTGCTGGCAAATAGGGCACTCAGTAGTGGCTGTGGCCAAGTCAGCCTTGGTGAGTGGAAGTCCATGTTGCTGTGCCCATGCATAACCTGCATCCCTGCTACCATGTCCACTTTGTTCACGTGCCCATTGGGCAATAACAGGAGTGGCAGAGGATAGAAGAGGGCCAGTCTCCACAGTGCGTGTCATCTTACCGATTCCTTGTTAGTAGTCTCTACCCAGTGCGGATGCACCACTGAAACCTGTTCACTTTCTATGATCCTGCTGGTATTTGAAATAGCAGTGACTTAACTTCCAGCAACACAGCAATCACAAACAGCCACAGTATAGCAAACTTACAGAGGAGCAGGTACGATAATCAGATTTATTGTGGCAAGTACACTTCTGTAGGGACATGTGGAAAGAGTTCAATTAGGTTGCTGCTTGATTGGATAAATGCTTTCCAAGATCACCCGTTGTCTCACTCCCTAATGATCAGAGCAGTGCGCTGCTGCTTGAGTTAGTCCTTTGCCTCAAACTCATGCTGTACTGCCTGTGAGCCAAGCCAACGCATGGAATGTGGGGCCTTGCCATGAGCATTGCTAGAGCTTGAGGCGCATACAGGACCAGCTTGTTAAGTTGCTACTGCTGCCTTGCTTGGTGGCTTTGGGCCTGCTCTCCTCATCTTGCCTGAGGCCAAACTCTGCTGATTTATAGACCTTGGACCAGTGCAGATGTGAGTTGAAAGATCTCCACTACATTAACTGTCCCACCAAAGTGAGTTGAATTTTTGCATGACTAATTAGCTGTATAGCTATATAGCTACATATATATATATTGCATGAACTAATTATATATATATATATATATATCAGCTGTGATTTTCCACCCCATAGAATCCTTCAACATTGCAATTCGCATCTTACAGTTTTTATTCAGTTATCTCAACTTGAAATATATTGAATATGTTCATTCTTTTTCGTTTTCTAGCTCAAAATTTCTGCATATTTTCTTAGACTGTATTACATTTCTTCTGCAGCTTCTTTTGAAATGTTCTGTTCAGCTGTCTTTCATAGTCATACCTTCCATTTCCTTTGGCTACACTAAATTCAAGATCAAGTTTTACAGTCTCTTCTAAGATTTACTTGTGATTTCTTCTTTTACTATCTTTTAAAAAAAATTTTAGGGGGCATCACTGCCCTCTGGTGGTGGGAGCAGGAGGCCCAGCACCCATAGAGCTGCTGCTGCAATTGAACCTCCATCCCTGTGGGCTGCAGTTCTGAGCACAACCACTTCACCACTACGGCTCAGCCCTCTTCTTTACTATCTTTTAAATGATCTTGTTTTGTCTTCGTGTATGATATTCTCAGTGTTATTCTACAAATTATCTAGTCTTCAATTATTCATGTGCAAAGCATCAAAATTATTTTTGAGCTTGCCTCCAAATTAGGACGGTATGCTCAAAGTCATATTTTGGCTCTCATGGACATGATTAGTTTTATTGCATTTCAAAACAAAGTTGAGTGTGAGATATTAATTCATTGGGTTTTGGTGTGCAAGATCCTCAGTTGGAAACCATCAGCTATGTTTTGGGGGAAGACAGGGCCTTCTACTGCCGTAAAGATTTACATGGTTGGCCACCACGAGGGAAGTTATAGCCTCTCTTATAGGGTCACTGTAAGTTGGCAGCCACTGGATGTCAGTGAGTTTTGAGTTTGGGTTTATAAAGAGTCCCTCTGTTTTATCTGATGATATTTAGCTTCTTGATCATCTCTTCGTTATTTCTGTGTATTCTATCTAGTTAAGTTCACATGTGTAATTGCCTTTTATGATGTTGGAAAAAATTGTCGTAATGAAAAAGTCATTGATCTTTCAAAATTCTATCATGTGATCTCCATATTATTTTTTCTTTACTAGCTACAAGGGCATATTATCTAACTGTTGATCCTTTCTCTTTGTTTCCAGCATTCACATTTCAATCATCAATAGTTAAGTCAACTTGATTTCATGGTTAATGAATTTCAGACTAATGAAATTAGCAAAATTCTTTGCTTTCTTCATTAATGTTAGTAGTTGATGAGTAAATTAGAACAATAGTATTAATCTGTCTTAATTTTTTCTGTATAGATGTTATGCTAATACAGAGAACATTTTACACCAAGGTAGATCTGGAAATGCTCTTTGTGGTGATGGATGGAACACTATTCCTCTAAACTTGTTATTCCTGGAATATTAAATTAAACAATTATGAAATTTAAATAACCATTTTGTCTCCTGTACAGGATTATTTTTATGTATGCCATTAATTTATTTCAAATTTTCCAGATTCATGCTTCATATTTCTAATGGATTATTATTAATGGATTATTAATGGATTTTTGCAGCTGTTTCTTCCAATTTTGAGTTATGCCTCACCAGTAGGCCCAACCCAGCAGCAAAATCCTTGCAGCTTCCCATGATGAAGGGTAACTTCTCTGAAGAGGGAGTCTTTTCTCATTTGTAATGTGAGTTGAGATCTTCCAATCTGAGAAGCTCACCTTCTGGCATTGTATCAGGCAATTTACAGTTGTTATTCATAAGGATTTGAATGACTAATCCCTCTGTAGTGGAGAGCCTGTTCATTCAATCATGACCACAGATTCAAAAAATTCTTAATAAAATATCAGTAAATTAAATCAAACTATATATATATATATAATGCATCATAAGAAAATTGAGTCTACATTTTTTATTATTAGGGTAAAATTAGGTAAAAATAAATCTATGTTAAAAACAATATTCAAAAATTGGAAAGAAAAAGCATATCATTATTTCAATAGACCGAAAAGTCAATTGGCAAAATTAAACACCCATCCTGATTTTAAAAAATTATAAATGAAAAACAAATGTAAACAAATTTTAGTGATTGGGAATAAAAAAATATATTCATCCTTTTTCTTGATTGAGATAATCTACCAAAAATACAAATTTTTAAAAATATCTCCACAGCTAAAATTATACATGTAGTGAGAACCTGAACTGTTTTCCTCTCAGCAAAATTATTCCATTTCACTGCCTATATGTAACATTGAATGGTAAGTTATAGCCAACATAATAAAGGAAAAGAAGTAAAGAAGATGTATATTAATAGGAAGATTTAAGTCTAGCCCTCATCAAGAATATCACGTGAGTGGCTCTAGCTGGCTAGAAGGTGAAGCAGTGATGGTTTTTCCTATCCTATCTCTATAAGGTAGAATGAGATTAAAAAGGATTTGAAAATGGATATGGGACTCCAATCATGATGTTTATGATGCTCAGTTTATTAATCATCTAAAACTCAATAAACAAAAAAACCCAACCAACTGCTGTTGCATTGACTGACATATAGCAGCCATCTTAGAGGGAGTAGCAGTGCCCCTGTGGGCTTCCAAGACTGTAACTCTTGATGCAGTTAGCCTGCCTCCTCTTTCTCCTTCTGAGATGCTGGTGGTTTGGGGACATGCCATTGGCAGCCCCATGGGTCACTCTCCACTGCTGTCAGGTTGTTGTTAATGCTGTTCAGTGTGCCTTAGATTCATGGTGACCCCATGCCCAAAAAAGAAATAAGTGCCACTTGGTTCTACTCATCCCCATTATTGCTTGAACCATTCTAGCATTTTCCTTGGCTGATATTCAGTAGAATGGCAGGTCTTTATTCTTGTTCCATCTTAACCTGGACAAGCTATTGACACCTCTTCAGAATCAGAGCAGCAAAAAAAGGTTCTACTGTCAGGAAATAACAAGGACACATTAAGTTTGACAAAACAAACTAAAACAAATACAAAAAGTCCCTCTGCCATCAAGTTGAGGAGGACTCATAATCACCCAATACGACAGGGTGGAACTGCCTCTGTGGGTTTCCAGGATTATAAGTCTTTATGGCCATAGAAAGCCTCATTTTCTGCCACAGAGTCACTGATGGTTTCAAACTACTGACCTTGCCAACTGCTATAACTACTGAGACCAAGCTGTAGTGAGCACCCTTCAGACCTCCACACATTGGTCAGAAATCCAACCTAGGTTTCATATCTGGATGATTAGCCACCACTGTCCTCACTATTTCAGGTCAAAGCTTGAAAACGCACTCCCATCAGGTCAATTCTGACACGTTGGAACGCTCTCTGGGCAGGATATAATCCTTTGAAGGAGTTTGAGATGAAATATTTAAAGAAGCAAGTACCTCATCCTTCTCCAGAGGAATAGTTGGTAGGTTTGGACCACTCACCTTGAACGTAATAACCCCAAACAGCCCACAGTGCCACCAGAAGTTTTTACTATGACAGGGAGTATCCATTTTTTTCCAAAAAGAATAATGCAAAAATCTATTTAAAAAACACATAGTTAATTCCTAAGTTAAAACACAAATACTAAATCCTTGCTTTTTCTTGTAATTTTTTTATATTTCACTCATTCACTGTCATATGCTCAGAATTGAGTCAAGACATGAAGGATCTGATCCACTAGAGTGGCAGAAAAGGGTATTTTGGGGGGCAACATATGTCCAGTGAATTTTAACTAAGAATATTATACACCCTTATGGGGAAAATAGCATTCTCTGTGCATAGTATTTGGGGTTTTTTTTCCCTCTTTTCCTTTGGCATCAAAATAAGTTTTCTGTCTACCCTGGGAAAAAGACAGCAGACAACTCACAAATGTGACAAGAGCTGAAAGATGCTGCGGCTGTAATTTGCATCAAAGCCAAACCAACAGGACTTCTGTCATCTCCTTTTCAAAGCAATATTATCCTAAGGGATGTGCTAGTTCATTGTAAACCAAGGGATTCAAACATGCAGCTGCTAGCCCACAATTTATCATAAAAACGTTTAAAAAGAGAAACAATAAGAGAGAAAAGGCAAGAAGGAAAGCCTAGGAAATCAACAGGAATCTCTGTTGCTCTTAAAAAGCAGGTGGTACTGCCTATCTCCAGTCACTGTCTGCAACATAGTGCTAATAAACAAAATCATGATGAGTAATGACCTAGTGAATTGCAGGAATGCAGACCATCAAAAGAAGAGATAATAACAATATGAGCTGTAATGTAATATTAAATTTATAGTTGCTATATAAATTACTTTTTAATGGCGGTGTATAACTTCTCAAAATTGTTCAAATGACTGTCGTCTGTGATGCTTTCACAGGAATTATTAAAAAAATTAATATTCGGAGACACTGGGAAAAGGATACTGTTTTCATAATAATATTATAAAGTTCCCCTGAGTAACAACCAAAACAACGCAGCCAATACCATCTTTGAATTAGTTTCCTTTGGCAAGAAAGAAAATAGCCCGATATTTAAAACAACTGTGATTTCAAATAAAAGAAATATACATTCTGAAAATGAGAAGACATGGCTAGTTGCAAAATATCAATTCAATTGTGTCCCAACTATCTATTAAACACTTAAAACTTACCATTTCATGTATAAAAAGGTCTAAGAAAGCTTTGGATAAGTGGTTAATAAAGGACTAGCTGTTCATAAATAATATCAATTATCCTTAATTTATTTCATTTATTATTATTCTAATAATAGGTTCTTTATTTGTGGTGATATATTATTTTGAGTCAATGTTTTGGGGATATATCAGAAGACCAGTACTAGGTCAGTACTAGAGAGTTTTCAAGCCTCCATTTGAGATTTACTTCTTCAGGATGAGTGTCTTCTCATTTCAATTATGATTTATGTTTTGTCTTCTAATATAGAACATCATTCCATACGTTTTTATAGGGGCAATCTTCCTAACTCACATTAAAATCTAATTATACCTACCCTTCTTCAGAAGACATTTTTTGACAGAAATATAAATATAATTTAATGTCTTACTTAATGCTACTAAAAAAGGAATTACTTTCCTAAATACTTATTATTACGCAAGGGTCTTTATTTGTGGTAACATATTATTTTGAATCAATGTTTTGTGCATATATTTCACTTATTGTTAATTTTCTTTCATGAAAATAATCAACCCTACATGGAAAATGCATTTTGAATGTACGTTTTTTAGGTTTGATTTTAACTTTTGTAATTATGAAAACTTAATCGATTGATTTTAATTAATATTAAGTAACATTGTCTTCATCAACTATGGATTATCAGGGGTCTGAGCATGATGGGTGAACCCCTGAGTTCCTTTTCTTTCTTTTTATTGTTTTTAGTTATTCATTGATTTGCTTTCTCTCCCTACTAAGTTCCAAAAAGAATATCTGAAAAGACAATAAGCACCAATAAAATAACGACACATTCAGGACTTAAAATAAGTTCTCAAACAAGGAACTGATTGTCAGGCAACCAGAAATGTGATGTTTATTGTTTCTGAACTATGAAAGGTAGCATAATTGTTCTAAGGAAAACCACAGACTTGGAACAACATTGACTACAAGACAGCTGGACTCAGATACTCACTCAGCTTTTTGACTCTAGACAAACTGGCACCACTGTCAAAATAGTGCCTTACCACAGTATCCTTACTGTTATTATAAAATGCCAATGTTATTCTACAAGGATCTTTCTCATTAAGACTCCAACTAAACTGAAAGAAAATTGAGTACAAATAATAAAACATAGCTTAACAATTAAATGAATTAATTTACATTTTTAAAATGATGAATGTCAGTCTATAAGGCCCCATTATGATGAAGCCAAAATAAATGCTAACCAAAAGTATGGTCATTGGGTTTGTCTGTGGCTATGAAGAAGAAAAGAACTAATAAAGTAGCTCCAAGAATGAAAAGCAGCTAAGAAACCCCAGGAGCCAGTGCCAGTCGGTCCAAAGGAATATCTGGGAATCAAACTTGACTCAACGGAAAACACACCAAAAATGAATCTATAGAAATTATGCATCCAATTGAATCCCATATTTTCCTAATTTATCATTTTATTTTCCATCTCCTACCATTTTCATTTAATTGCAATTTGGCTCAGAGGCAGAGCTGAACAAAAATATAAATTAGAGTACACACAGAAAATATTTTTCTCCTTCAAGGTCTATTCTTCAGCATTTTCAATCACCAACACTCCCCAGATTTCAGCCAGATTCTGAAAACAAATACCAAAGACCTCATATTCTTTTTTTGTCTTTTTTATGTTTTATACTTTATCAGTATAACATCTAAAATGTTGGAATTATGTACAGAATATATATGTATATGTACAATAAAGTATTAAACATCCCCTTTCTTGATCAGCCTCTCTTAATATGTCTATTTCCTTTTCTCATGTACATAGAAGTGCCTCTATTAAAGTAAAAAATGTTATGTTACATTTTCTTTTCTGCCAAACACTTTCAATGATTATGTGACACAACTGAAAGCGCTGTCAGATGGCATTAAAGATCATCAAGAGTCAAAATGGACACTAATTGAACAATTCAATAGTGTGCTACCAATATTATCAGGCATCACTGCTGTGCTTCTGTAATGTCCAGAAAACCGCTGCCAACCAATTATTCCTTCCCATTTGGAGAAACTTGAGGCCTTCTCTAAAAGCAAAACATGGTTACTCAACAATTGATCCTTTTCCTACTTTACTTTATGAAGCACAGACTTAAAAAAGAGACCATTCTATTAATCATTGAAGAGTTAAGTAAAATCTAATTTACAAAGAGACTGATCAATGTTAAAAGGTATGAGCAGGAACTCAGATAAGCTGGTTCTAAGGGAATTTCTCTATTTGATTTCTCTTATTGAAATGATAAAAAGATAGATTGCTTACCTGTTATAGCTCATGAAGGAAAAAAAAGTTTTGCTTTGGGGGAGTAAAATAAATTTTGCAATGAATAAAAGTTCCAAAGTGTACTTCAGATCTTTTAATCTGCAACTTGGGTATTCAAAGTTAATTTTGATTCCATTAGCGTGGTATCCAAATCATAGAATTCTGATCTAGTCATGAAGACTTTTGTACATATCAGAAAGACATGTCAGAAAGACAACATTTGAAATCCTGATTGTATTTTTTATCTTATAGAAGAGAAATTGGAGGTTTAGAAAAGATAAATTCATTCTAATATTACATTAAATTTTATTATTTTTCAGGTTTTATTATTCCTTCAGTAAATATTTATTGAGCACTATTGCAAAAGACATGTTAAACACTAAATAAACTGATTGGTCTTGACTTTGATCTGAAAGAATATATTCTCTTTCTGGACCTAAAAAATAAAATAGATTAACTGCTGAAGCAAATTTTCAAGGGCGAAAACTCTTGTAAATACATTTGAAATTTTTTGTAAATGTAAGTCACAGAAAAGACAAGGTTTATTTATATAAATAAAGTAACCACCATTCTTGACTTTTAAAAAACATACATGTTTAGGTGAGTTCATTTAAAAGGGACACAATATATACCCAAGTTGAATCTAGTGCCACAGATTATTCAGGACTCATACCCCCTCTGACTGTGTAGAACTAGCTCATAAGTTTCCCTAAGCTGTCCTCTTGTGGAAGGAGCCCAGCCCGAGTGTTGCTCTAGGTAGAAGTTGAGCTATTAACCATGAAGTCCAGAGCTCAAACCCACTAGCCACTCCTCAGGATAAGTAGCTAGTAAAGGCACATTCTTAGACATGTAAGTAGAGTTACCATGAATCGGACTAACAAATTGCTAAAACTCCCTCCTCTGATTTAAATACTTATATCACCAAGATCATATTTTTCAAAACATTGTTTTTGTTAGGTACCTTCAAGCATTTCTGACTCATAAAAGCATTTCCGACTCATAACAATGTTACAGATAAGCACAACAAAACGCCACCCATTCCCATGCCATTCTCAAAACCATTCTTATGTCTGAGCCCATTGCTGCAACCCCTGTATTAGTCCATTTCCCTGAGGGCCTTTCTCTTATTTTTATTGACTTTCCACTTTACCAAGCATGAGGCATGCTTTTAAGAGACCGGTCCTAAATGAAAGCAAGTCAGAACCATGTGAGAGAAAAGTCTCACTACCCTGATCTAAGGAGTATTCTAACTAAACTTCTCTAAAAGTGGATACACTTGTTTTCTTTGCTGTCCATGGTATAGTCTGCATCTTTTACAAACATCACAAGTCAAATGTACTGTGTCTTGTCCAGAATTTCCTATTTATTATGCAGCTATCACACGCATATGCAAAGACATAAAAATTTCTTGAATCAGAAGCATCTTCACTTTGAAAGTGGCTTCTTTCTTTCTTAAATTTTACTGGGGGGGTCTTATATAACTTATCACAATCCATGCATGCATTCAGTGTGCCAAGCACAATTGTACATTTGCTGCCATCATCCTTTTCAAACCATTCTCTTCCCACTTGAGTTCCTGATATCAGCTCCCTCTTTCTTCTTCCTCCCTCCCCTGCTCTTCCTTCCTCACGAACCCTTAAGAAGCTATAGATTATTTTTCCATATCTTCCATCTTCCTCTGTATCCATCACCCACTTTTCCATTTTTCGTTCCATCACCCACATTTCCATTTGTCATCTCCTTGTATGGATCCTTGTGATCAATCCCCCCTTTGTCCTTTAAAGTTGTTTTTGTTGCAGCAGCACTGCCCATTGCAATACATCATTTACTTTCTTTTTTGTTTTGTTTTGTTTTTTGGGGGAAGGGGGGCATCACTGCCTCTGGTGATCATGGGTGCTTCCCAGTGCTGCTCCTCAGAACCACCGCTGGATTTGAACTGCCAAGCCCGCCGGCCGCAGTCCCGCAGTAAACCACTTATGCCACCAGGGCTCAGCCCTATCATTTACTTTTTTAAATGTTAGTTTGGTCAACATGGATTGTGAATCCCAGTAAAGCGATACTTTTTGACAATTGTAGCCTTTTTGTTCATTTAGCATGATGATTTTCTATTAGACCTACTGTGAGAATTTTGTTTCTTTGCATTGAGTTATAACCCATACTGAAAGTGGTAATCTTTGGCCTTCACCAGTAAGTGCTTAAAATACTTCTTACTTCCAACAAGAAACTATATGATATCTATATATCACAGCTTGTTCATAAGCTTTCCTCCAAGTCTCAGACCTCCTTCTTCAAGCATATAGGGAGGTGCTCAGCTTATTAGCTGATGTTGAAAAAGTTCAAAAGTATAATACAATTCTGACACAGAGGTTTTCATTGAAAATTATACAAGATTATTCTGTTCAAAAACTGCCTTTTGGCCTTTGTAGAGATTCAACATGAACACAGCAATGTATTCATAATGTTATCAATAACTTTCTGTCTGTATAAAACAGTTAAACTTTTTATAGTTTTGGCAAGATTGACCTGAAATCAGCAGTGATCTTGTTCCCTGTCCTCCTGTGAGCCCACCCAGGTGGAATTTCTGAAGTTTCCTCTTGATGAACTGCTACAACCGCTATTGAAATATCGTCAGCAAAATGTTACTTGTATGTAGTATTGACGGTGTTGTTCAGATTGTTCATATTCTGTTGGATCATTTTCTATTAAATGAGCACACATATGTATCTGTTCTGTCAGGTGGGTTAGTGGCCCTTTCCCAAATGTATCTGCATAATCAGTGAACATTTTCAGCATTATTGAAACATCTCAATTGGTATTCATTTGCCATCCCCCCTCCTCCATACCCCTTCTCCACAACGCTCACCCCAACAAAAACACCACCAATGCCTTCAATGCTGTTTGGAGTTCTTCCTATTAAAAGTACTAGCTGTTGTGCATAATCTATCATAAAATGAGTGAATATTGACTACTTACTTTTAGTACATTGACTATATTCCTTTCATCTACTTTACTTCTTGATTTGATCCTGTGATGGCATTATTCACTATTTTGCCCCTAGCATATTAAAATTGCAATTCAAAATAACTGTTTGTTCTTAAGTCTTTTCACTTTTAGCATTACCAAGAATGTTTCTCTCTTTTGATATTCTAATTACATATATATGTGTGTACGTACATATATATATTAAACAGTTAATCTATAAATCAGTGTGTCAGTCCAGGTAGACTAGAGGAACAAATTTCATAGACACGCATATGGATACAAGGAAAGGGTTCACATACAAAAGGAACAGGGCATTATGCCCAGTCCAGTTCAAAGTCCTAAGTCTGATATTAACCCATATGCCCGAAATCACTCTATAAAGTCTCCTTCTGACTCACAAAGTCACAGATCAGTGGGTGCAGAATCCCAGTGCTGTCAGGGGTCTCCCCATGCCTCCTTGCTTCCAGGGCTCAGGGTCCATCAACAGCATGCTGCTCCAGCTTCAGAGATCTGGCTCCATCAGGGCAAAGCCATGTGGCCTCTCCTCCAGCAACTCCAGCTACTCAGACACTGCCATCTTGGCTTGTCTGTGAGTCATCGTCTTTGAGACTAACTCCCAACAGCTGGGGGAGATAGCTTCTCATCTTCACGAGGGAAATATCACAAGATTTCCCAGAAGTCTCAGGAGAAAGCCATGCCCACATAGAGGCCTCATTGGCTACTCAATGGCTATCTCCAGATTAACAGGCTAGACTCTACCCCTACATTTCAGTCATAATGTTAACATAAGCACATGACTGCCACAATCAGTATGAGTGGCTCTGTGCAACTCTCTTTCATGAGACAGTTTTTACACTGGCAGTCCTTCAACTCTTGAAGGCATCCAGGTAGTCTTCTGTACAGTAATTCAGGCTATCTGACCACAGGCAGCAAACAGTAAGGCAAGTCACCAATAGTCAGCAGAATGACAGAATCTGACAGTCCCCAGCTTAAAGGATGTATATTCCAATCATGTGGCAAAACATAGCTTGAAGGAACCTCAACTCAGTTCATGGATTAGGTGCCCCATAGGTAGTGTAGCTTGCAGATGCAGAATAAGCAAGGCAGCCAGCTGCACACTGGTCCAAAGATCAAAGAGCAAAAAAGCAAAACATGAGGCTTGCCTAACCGTTTATTTCTTTGCTCTTCAATTCATCTCACATGTGTTCATTGGCCATATTAGCACAACAAATGTACCTATCTTCATCGGCTGTGTTCACACAAGCCTGTCTTTCACAGCTCTCTCCTCTCGTTACTCAAAGAAATCTTCTGTTTATCTCTTTTAAGCCATTGTTTCTTAAGCTCACACAGTTATTCTATATTCAAGAGTAAATTTGAGTCACTACAGTCACTTGCTTTGATGTTGTTGTTGTTCTTGTCTTCTTAATGACTTTTTTGTTTTCTTCCTTATGATATCCTAAATGTCACCTTACATGTCTGTTCAATGAATCAAATATGTTCTTAAAATAGCTTG
The DNA here is from genome assembly GCA_004026705.1 of Nesogale talazaci. Lineage (NCBI taxonomy): Eukaryota > Metazoa > Chordata > Mammalia > Afrosoricida > Tenrecidae > Nesogale > Nesogale talazaci. The sequence continues at coordinate 69,064 of PVJH01003555.1, read as the reverse complement.
AAAATTTAGAGCAGTATGCTCAGTGTATACTTGAGCTCTTGTGAACTTAGTTTAATTTCCCTCAGTTTCAGATTGAATTTGCTTATAAATGATTTATGTTTTTTTCTGAAGTCAATCCATGGCATTGTTCTTTGAAATACATACAAGTACTTAAAAGTGTTCCAACAAAAATAATGGGCACTTCAAATATCTTCAATAGTGAATTGACTAAATATTTAAATCAAACCAAATTTATAAACTTTTGTAGACTCTCAGATAATTAAAGAATCTGAAATAACTCCCCACTTATTTGAAATGATCAGTATTAATCTAATACCAAAAACAAGCAAATATGATAGGGGGGTTCAGAAATCCATGAAAATATGCTATAAGCTTCTTATTTAATTTCTCCATACAATTTTGAGCAGCTTCACACAATTGAAAATATGAAAACTATAAATCAATTACTGGCAATGAACACATTAACCCTCACAATATTAGCAAATCATATCTGTAAACTATGAAAATGCTTTTAAACCATGCCCAAATTGGGTATGCATAAGCAATGCAGTCATAGTTTCACATAAAAATGTAAATCATGATATAAACAATGTAAAGGAAAAAATACACATGATTTTCTCTGCAGGTTCAGGAAGGAATCATTTGATTAATTTGATATGAATTTTAAAAATTTGACTTTTAACTATATTGAGTGAATTCGAACATGCAGATATATAAGTAATTATAGTTAACCTATTATGTAATGGTGAATATTTAATGTTTTCTCTCTCACATTTGAAATATGGCAAAGATTTGTGTCTTCCTTACTACCATTCCAACTTATTTTGATGTATTAGTCATTGTAGACTTCCCTATCAGATTAATGGCAGAATCTTATTTGGACACTATTGCAAGTACAATCCTATCCTTATACTCTAGGTAGAAAAATTTAAGAAAAATTTAAGAAAATTAATATATATAAAGATTATTTGGAATCTGTAAATTAGAGATTATTACTGGAGATTTTCTGTTAATATTTCTTGTGATTGTCACAGTTTTAGTAATATACTTATAGATTTAGAGATATTATTAATTAATCATTATTTTTAAACAGGCATGATAGATTTAGCAATTAAAACTGCAATATTTTCAATTTGGGGAATTCACAATATCATGATAAAATGTCTAGTAAAGAATACAGAAGTACGAGACAAATTCACAGAGGTTCAACTATCTAATTTCAAAACTGAATATAACCTACTATCAGGACCCCAGTTATGCCTTACAGTTCAAGCTAGACCAAGCATGTGCACTGGTACACAGATAAGAGCTCAGGACACACTGAATCCAGTTTGGATAACCCCCTCAGGAATATAAATGAGAGTAGCAAGATCAGGAGGATTGGGGGGAGGTCGGGGGAGTAGGGATAAAAGAGGGGAACCAATAGCAATGATCAGTGCATCACTCCCTGTGGTGGTCATGTATTCATAATGTTAATTTCATGATTGGAATGTAGTGGTGGAGTCTACCCTGTTAAACTGGAGATAGCCAATGAGTAGCTGATGTGACCTCTGTGTAGGCATGACTTTCTCCTGAGAATTCTGGGAAGTCTCACGGTGTTTCCCAATTGGAGAAGAGAGACTTGACTCTCAGTCTCTGGGAGTCAGTCTCCAAGACGACAAACTAATGAGAGGACAAAATGACAGCATGCTGATCGATCCTGTTTCCTGGGAATGGAGGAGCTGGGGTAGAAGCCACCTGGGCTTGCCCCAATGTAACCAGACCCCTGGAGCTGGAGAAGCCACAGAGAAACCCTTGCCAGCGCCGGGATGCCTCTACCCCAGTCAGATACACAAGACTGTGCACCCACTGGCCTGTGACTTCATGAGTTGGAAGGAGACTTTATAGAGTGGTATCGGATATATGGGCTAATATCAGACTTATCACCTAGAACTGGACTGGGTCGGGATGCTTTCTCAATGTTTCATTCCTCTTGTATGTAAATATTTACCTCATATCCATATGCATGCATATGAATTTGTTTCTCTACTCAACCCAGACTAACACATCCCCCCCCTTCCTGCACTCACACCACCCCACCACCAGGGGTGACCAACAGAAACAATGTGAAGAGAGACAGCGATCTGTGTAAGATATGAAAATAATAATAATTTATCAAGTGTTCACAAGGGTAGGGTAAAGGAGAGCAGCTAATAACAAGGGCTTAAATAGAATGTAAATGTTTTGAAAATGATGATGGCAAAATATGTACAAATATGGTACATACAAGTGATGTATGGAATGTTGTGAGTTGTAAGAACCCCAAATAAAATGATTAAAAAAAGAATGATGATAAACCTACAGCAACTAAAGTATATTGTTATTCACAGAGAGATATATCAAGAAAAACAAGACAAGACAATTTAGAAATGTATTCACAGACTCATTTTCACTTGATTTATGACAATGTAACAAAGTGATCAGAACAGTGATCAAGCGCAAAGTTCACTCACTAAATGCTTTCTTGTCAATTAATGACCCATATGGATAAGATGAAGCTTGACTACTACCTCATTTGGAAAAATAAAGTTTGGGTCAATTATATCTCTAGAGGTAAAAGGTAAAATGATAAAACTTTCCACATGATCAATAGTTCCATAAACTAGGGATATGTGAAATGCTCTTATATAAACCATAAAAAATATCAAACATTAAAATATGATATTGATACATTTAGGAATTCTTCTCCTTTGGGGTATTTGATATTATGAAATGGAAGTTGCACAGCAGAAAAAGGTATTTTCAAGCCAAACACCTAAAAATTACTTTCTTTATGTTCTGACCCCCAATCCCGTGCAAATAGTAAAAGACAAGAGGATCAAAGGAAAAAATGTAGACTTGATCAAGCACTTGCCAGAAAAATATCTAAATAACCAACAAATTGATAAAGGGTTTATGCTACATTAGTAATAAGAAAAATACACATTTAAGTACAGTGTATTTAAATGACCCAGTAATCATGAAGACTATAGTGAACAAAAGGAAAACAATCAACTTTATTCAAGAATATATAACCAACAAAATTCTTGGACATTGATAATGGAAATGTGAATTGTATTAGTATAAATAAAACTTAACATATATTAACATACTTATGTTCTATGGTGTACTATTCTTAGGTACTCATATGCACACAAAATAAAATACTGATAGCCATGTTTTTTGGTAATAGCCAAAACCTGAAAATACACAAATGGCTATATATTATAAAATGAATATATGTATTGTAGTTTGAGCACAAAATCAAATACTGTACAAAGTGAAAATGAATAAGGAAATATATAAAGTGCACCTCATACACATAATGCTGAGGGAAAACAAACCCCTCTCAAAAAAATAAAAGAATATTAGATGCTATTCTAAAAAGTTTTAAAGCATGTAAAATAAATCTGCAATATTATATTGGAATAGTGTTCATACTTGAGTGATTAGTTTTGGGAATGCACCAGAAGAGAATATTGAAAGATAATTCTAATTGTGTTTTGTCTTGGTATCTGTAATAAAGGTGTGGTAATTACATGCTATGTTAACTAGATATTCCTGGCTAGGGGCTGAGTTCAACTACCAATCCAGTGATAGCTTGATGCCATCTCAGAGGGAGTGTGGCCTCTTGTACAGGAGCAAGAGGGAACAGAGATACTTGTCTCTGCCCCTCTACTTTCCTCCTTGCTGACACTTGACCTGGACTCTTTGCCTTCAGAGATGGGCCCATGTGTGCTGCCCCAACTGAGAGTTGCCCACACCCAAGTTTCAATCAAGTTTCAATCAGAGCCACATGACTGCGCTCACTCCCTCTGAGCCCTCTGCTTCCCATGTCAGCTGTTGGCCATACTGGCCTGCAGCTGCTTGAGTCTCAATTGGGCACCAGCTAGCAGTGGCCCTACAGACTTGGGTTGAATGGGGATTGGGAACCTTCTTGATGTAAAATTGTTTCTTAGTATAAAATTTTTTCTTGGAAGTGCTGAAAGTTACTTGTTTATTTATTAGACCTAGCACAAAGGTTATGCTCAATTTGCGAAGTTTTGTCCATTCTCTACTGTTTTCTTTTATTAGGAAATAACTTTACTGGGGACTCTTACAACTCTTATCATAATGCATACATTATGCATTGTGTTAAGCATATTTGTACTTATATTTTCAACATTTTGAAAACTTTTTCTTTCTACTTGAGCCCTTGGTATCAGCAAATTTAGCCTCCCCTCACTTTCGCTTCTTTCCTTCCTCTCCCTCCCCCTCCCGCTCTCCTTCCCTCCTCATGAAGCCTTAAAATTTTTTAAATCATTATTATTAGCCATGTCTTTCACTGATCACTGTATCCCTTCACAACTTTTCTGTTGTCCATCCCCCTGGGGGATGGTTAAATATAGATCATTGTGATTGATTTTTTCTAAAAGTTCATTTCTAATAGTTTTCTTAGATGTTTTTCTAATAGTAAGTTTAATTATAGTCTTTAGAATCTGCAAAAAATAAATTCTAATGTAGGTTGTAGGTGACGTGGACAGAAAAAAATTAAGATAGTTATACACAAAATATGAAATTGAAAGTTCTTGTTTTCATGTTGGAATTGGAAGTAGGTGATGAGATAAAGAAATGGCAAGGCTTAGAAATGAGGAAGAAAAATTAATATGGATGAAATGGACACAGGGAGCTTATTTAAGCCGGAGAGATCAGACTCTACAAATCTGTAATATGGGAAAAGTCTCGGTAGATTTCTCAATTATGACAATAATCAAAACTTAATATAAAAAAGGAGAGCAGTATGCAATGAGTCATGCATGCAGAACCATATCGTGGAAGTTGTAAAGAATTAGGTTTTATTACCCTAAAAAGTTTAAATGATTACAGTAGTTACAAAAACGAACAAGTATACATCAGAATGAAAATATTTTCAAGTTTCTTCTAATTTACAAATGTATGTTGAACAGTAAATCGCAGTTTACCTCAAAAAGTTAGACTATTTCCATTCTTAATTTTGTGAAGGAATGCTCCCAAATCAAAACCACAGGCTTTTCACTAGAGATAATTCAACCTCATGACAGTCCATACCTAATCTGTGCTAAAATCCCTGCAAGGTGTATGTCTCCTATAATCAAAACATCTTTAAAATAGTGACACCTTTTTCTAAGCTTAAAGGACTTCAGATATTGTCAGGATGACCTGCAGCTATTTTAAGGAATATCTATTACTTGACTCTCTAGTGTGTTTGTTTTAGGGTTGCAGGTTGGCGGATTCCATTTTCCATTTAGAAGATATTTAGTCTTATATCCTGGTTATTGGCACAGCAGTAGCTGAATGCTAAATAAATAGTTCTTCACAGAGGCAAGATTTAGTACTGGCTGGTATCATTCTGTGTACCTGAAAACTGTAAAATGAGTGTATTTTCAAATAACACAAATATACTATAAATATGTATTGAATTGAATAAGCTTCCAGTAGTTCCTACTATGGTTTCGGAGAGATAGTTAGAGAATAAACCATCTATGTTAGTCTGGTAGACTAGAGAAACAAATTCATGGACACTCCCAGAGGTATATAAGGGAAAGGTCTATGTACAAGCAGAAATGAACATAGAAAAGTCATCCCAACCCTATCCAGTCCAAGGTCATAAGCCCAATATTAGCTCATATGTCTGCTACCAATTTATAAAGTCTTCTTTAGACTCATGAAACACATGAAATGAATGGTGAAGTCATAGCTGCTTAGTGGCAAGGCATTGCTGTGAAAGGAGATGTGGAACCCTTGGGTTTGGTTCCTGCCTTCCCTGCCTTAGCTATGTGGCCAAGAACTACCACAAAATTCTGTCTGAATCTAAAAATGCTCATACAGGAAACAAAACCAAGGAAAATGCCTTAAGTTCCCAAACTGTTATGATGACAAAAGATGATGCATGTAAAATAACTTTGAAATCAGTTCTTCCTCTTAATTTTCAATACCAGAATGATTTTCCCTTTGTCCGCAGAGAATTTATTTGAATTCAGTATTTCCCCATAGGCATTACATGTAGTGATTCAAACACATATTATTTAAATTCATTTAAACTTGTGTGAATTTTAAAAGCTCAGAAATTTAAAAGCTCTTAACATTATTTACTTATTTTCTATGTCATGGAATGTAGAAGATTCAGATGCAGCATTTCTTATTTTGGAGTTGATTCCCCAGTCTCTGAAATGTATACTTCCCTTTTGTATCCAGCATATATAGAGATCCAATATTTATTTTAACTTTAAATGTGTCAATGATGAGGTCACTAAATTAGGAATTAACCTTAAAATCCAGTATTTTGGAGAAAGCCATTTTTATTTAGTTGAAAAGTTCAGATTTTCTTGATGATAGTCGGTAACACTCAACAATTCTTCCTACAAGTAAAAATACACAATTTAGATTTCTATATTTCACAATACTTGACGAGTAGATTTTACCTTCAAATTTTGATAAGGAAAGAAAATAATCATTTGGCATGGGAAGTGAAATTTTCTCTTTCCTCATATTTCTATGTAAGGCAAGGATTCTGCTTGATTTTGTTAGGAAGTGAATACTTGGAAGGAAGGAATCCTTGAAACCTCTTTGTCAACAGCATATTTACTCACATACTTGTCACAATGCTCTTAATATGTGATTGTACAAGTGCAATACTTTGTTAGTACAGGTAGATTAGAGGAACAAATTTCAGAGACACGCATATAGGTATAAGGAAAGGGTTTATAGACAAAAGAAATGTGACCCTAAGAAGACATCCCAATCCAGTCCAGTGCAAAGTCATAAGTCCAATAATAACCCATAGGCCTGAAATCAGTCTATAAAGTCTGCTTCCGACTCAGGAAGTCACAGGTCAGTGGGTGCAGAATTCTGGCACTGGCAGGGGTCACCCCATGGCTCCTCACTTCCAGGGCTCAGGTCCATCAACAGCATGCCACTCCAACTTCAGAGGTCTGTCTTCATCAGGGCAAAGCCGTGTGGTCTCTCCACCAGCTACTCCAGCCTCCCTGCCGCTGCCATACTGTGTTGCCTGTGGTTAATCATCTCTCTGAAACTAACCCCCACCAATGGGGGAAGATAGCTTCTCATCTTCACGAGGGAAATACCGCGAGATTTCCCAGGAGTCTCAGGTGAAAGCCATGCCCACACAGAGGCCTCATCAGCTACTCAATGGCTACCTCCCAATTAACAGGCCAGACTCCACCCCTGCATTTCAATTATAAAATTAACATAGGCACACGACTGACACAGACCACCCCTTGTTAATTTTATACTTTCACATAACTCTGTAACCATATGTAACCCTCAAATAAACAATAAAATATTCTTATATCTAACAGGATAAAACTAAAATACATATAAGTCAACATGTGTCACCATCATTTGAAAATAACATTTATAAGTGAACAAAAAATAGATATCCTGTGCCTTACAATTGTAGTTACAAAATATCTGCACCTTGATTCTATATTCCTATGAATGTATATTCTACTACCTATAAGAGTTTGCAAGTCAAACTACCTCATGCCTTCATTCCCCCGTTTTGGGTATCTAATTTCTATATTGCCCACTTACACCAACCATTAGCAAAGTCAAATCAGGATAGGCCATCCATAAAGTCAGCAATGATATGCACCAGTTCACAGACTTAAATTGCTTCTCTTCCTCTGGTCAGGTTCTGGTCAACTCAATATGGGTTTTTCCACTTAGCGTCACCATGGTGGCCATTGGTCGCCTTCCTTTTGACCAAGGACCCAACAAATTCTCAACATTCCTAGCTCTCCCATGCTCGGTCATGAACTTCAGACCAGTAAACCCGGTCTCGTCTCCCCTTTTTCCTGTGAACCAAGTCCCTGGGTGTCAGTGGCCAAAGTCAACCTGGCTCTTTATTGCTGCATTTCTCCTGCTTTCACTGACAAGCAGTAAATCTGGGTGGTCACCTAACAAGCATTTCAGCCTGCCACAAGTTTCCTTTAACATTCAGACCTGGAGAGGAGTTATCTTCATGGTTCCAGATTCCTTGCTTTTGAAGACAATCACTAGTCAGGATTTTCCAAGGAAATTGACTCTTTCCTTCTTTATGGGTCAGTCTGACCTCTCAGACTACAAGTATCCTGAGTACTCCCAAAGACTGGGTGGGGCTACTTTCTTCAGAGAAGTTTTTCCAGGTGTGGTCTAACCCAATTTAAGCTCAAGGTGGGGTTAATCACTTTAGAGATGTCTTTGAAGGTAAGTCCTAAACCCTCTAGAGGTCAATGCTTGGCTTGAGGTAACTGGATTTGCAAACTCTTTCCAGACTTTCCAATAAACATTTCTATGCATCTTTATATTTATAATAACAGGCATAAAAAAGTATAAACAGCATAATCAGAAATCAAACTAAATTCTTAGAACAGAAGGTCAATACATATTAAGCTTATCTTTATCCTTATCTGAACTACTGTTTACACAAAAACATTGAATTAGGTCTCAAAAGGCATCAAAATACATATAAAATACATATAAGTCATCAAAACAGATCCCTGCTTTTGGTCCGGCATTCTGATCTTCTTAACCATTGTCTCTGAACAAAACCGGCTCTGAGACACTCAAATGGCGGCCCCTACCCCTGAGCTCAAGATATACATTAACAGTATCCATTTTATAGAGGAACAAACAAATACAGCTTCTAAACAAAATAGTCAAAACTTTAACTTCCCGTATTGGTTCCAGAAAATAGCTCAGTAAACTCCAAGGACATATCTGACTTCTGTCTTGCCAAAGAAGTAACAATACCATGAGACACAAGTCAAACAAGCGTCTACTTTCCATCTTATGATTTGCTCCTCTAGTATCCCACTCCTGAGGTACCATAATGTGTTATTCCAGGTAGACTAGAGGAACAAATTTCAGAGACATGCATACAGGTATAAGGAAAGGGTTTATATACAAAAGAAATGTGACCCTAGAAGGCATCCCGATCCAGTCCAGTGCAAAGTCGTAAGTCCAATAATAATCCATATGCCCGAAGTCAGTCTATAAAGTCTGCTTCCGACTCAGGAAGTCACAGGTCAGTGGGTGCAGAATTCTGGTGCTGGCAGGGGTCTCCCCATGGCTCCTCACTTCCAGGGCTCAGGTCCATCAACAGCATGCCACTTCAGGGCAAAGCCATGTGGTCTCGCCACCGGCTACTCCAGCCTCCCAGCCACCACCATTCTGTGTTGCCTGTGGTTAATCATCTCTCTGAAACTAACTTCCAACAACTGGGGAAGATAGCTTCTCAGTTTCAAGAGGGAAATACCGCGAGATTTCCCAGGAGTCTCAGGTGAAAGTCATGCCTGCACAGAGGCCTCAGCGACTACTCAATGGGTATCTCCAGATTAACAGGCCAGACTCCACCCCTAAATTTCAATTATAAAATTAACATAGTCACATGACTGCCACAAATGCTAATGAGTAAGGCTGGAAGAGAATACATACATATTCTTACTTCCCAATCTTATTTTTGGCTAAGCCCATATGAGCATATGGCAATAATTCCTATCTGAATGTTTCTTGCATGTGCTGATTAGGAGTAATTTCTTTGTGTGCTATTCCAAAGGCTGAAGATCTGACTCCACCCAAAGTGTCTGAGAAGTAATATCTATCAATGCACTTACAAAAACTACAACGCTAAAACCCTGTGGAGCCCAGTTTTACTTGGATATACATGGTGCCAGGGTGATTTCAAATCGACTCAAGAGAATGGCTTAAAGTGGCTGTAACTCATGTCATCTTTCCAGCAATTCTCTGATAAAAGAGCTAAGCTATCTTTATCCCTTAGATAGGGAAACCGAGGCATAGAGAAATCACGTATTTTCAGACTGTCGCATAGTTGTTAGGTAGTAAGAAGCTACACCTATTATTTTGTCTGAAACTCTATCTTTTCATTCTTAGCTCTGTTGCCATGTTAATCATAGAATGATTGTTGCTTTTAATGTGGTGATCCCCAATAAAACCGGTTCAAACTGTCCTTGATGACTTGTTTGCATCCAGCTGAATCAAGAGGGAGTTATAGGAAGTGGAAGGCAATGTTTTCCATTTAGACCTTATATTTGTGCCTACCTTCTAAACCATGAGAATGCCAGGACTCCCTGGCACAGCAAGAACAAAAATCAATTCGAAAACCCTAATTTTGCAACCAAATAATTCAGACGTTTTCTTAAGGACCTGAAGGAGAGAAGCATTTAATTGAGCCCCACACCCAACTACTAATGTGAGAGATGGAACTCTGACTATGTAATAGAAAAAAGTATAAATGCAAATATACTATCACACAAAAGTAAAAATTGCAAGTGATGCCCAAAAAACAAAACAAAAGTCAAAATTGCAAATAAGGTGTGCTTTTAAACATGGAAAAGAGTACTGTGTGTTAGATATTGAACTGAGACTTTCTAAGCTTATGAGAGTCAATCTGCATCGACAAAGATTTACCACCTCCAAAAGCTCGGGAAGGAATTCAAATCTATACTATGGGTAACTAGCAGTTGGTTTGACTTATTGGTTTCAGGCTATGAATTTGTATCTGTTATTAATTTTCATGATAGCAGTAGTGTCCTGTTATGTAGGTTGTGTTTTTATTTATTTTAAATTTTGTTTTATATTTTTTTAGAATTTAGGCAATGCTGAACCACAATTTTTTATTGGTTATGATGGCTCAAAGAAAATCAGGGGATTGCTATCTTGCATTCAAACTTCATATGTTGAAGTGCATTTTCAGAATGCATGCATGTGTATATGTATATATATATACATATATAGTCATCAATTCAGTTCATACATACACACATACATATATCCATATATAATGATATCATGGCTGGGACTTTGCTTACAAGACTCAGGAAGGGAGGAATGTTTAGTTCAAATTTATATTCAACCTCAAACTTTGAATAGAAGAGAACTAATGCTAATCATGTCATATTTAATGCTACACATCTAGGATGTTTAATCTGTATATCAACACAGCCAAATAAATTTCATACGATTGTGTCCTTTAGATGATATTGTTAAGCATAGGAATTTTTTTTTCCTTTTAGCTTAAGAATGGTCAACCAGTTTCCCACAGAACCTGGCAGGCATTTTTAGAGAGTTACAAGTGATGATAGGTGAGAAGAGAGTAAATCACCATCTAAGTTGTGGGGGAAGGTGAAGACAATCTACAATGAAGGCAATGTCAGTACAAACGGATCACAGCAAAGGAAGAAACAGAGTGGAATAGAAGAGGTAAAAACAGCAAAAGCGCATATTCTTTCATATGCAAACTTACAGCAATAGTTTGAGTAAGAATCTGTAAGCAAGCTGGTGCATAAGTGGGCACAAATAGCTGCACAAATGTGGGAACATAACTAGGACTGTGGCAAAGAATATTTGCAGTGGTTGTGCACTGGGCTGTGATCTGGAAAGGTGGCAGTTAAAACTACCAGCATCTCTGCTGGAAAAAGACTGGGTTTTCTACTCCCACCAGAGTTAGTCTCAGAAAGCCCCAGGGGGTCACTGTGAGTCAGCATTGACTCAATGGTAGAGTTAAGCAAAACAAAAACAAATGCATTCATGAATATTGTAAAGAACAAAGTCATTATTTATTTTTTACCCACACCCAAGCACCTTGACTAAAACAATCACTGATTCTGGGAGTTTAGAACCAAAGTGTTGGAGGACATCAAATTCAGTTAGGATAACAGAATTTACAAAGACAAATGTTCTGTATCCTACTCAGGTAAGCAGTGTGTGACTTCTAAGAGGACAAAATAGTACTGAACAAAATCAAAGATGCAACATAGAAAGAAATAATCCAAAGGACTAATGGAGCATGTTATCTATTAAGACCAGAAAATAAAATCAATTCTGTCTACAACTGCAGAATACTCTGAAAGGGAACACAATACAAGGTCCAACCAAGTGGGATAAAATTTTGGAACAAACCTCAAAAAAGGTCAAGTTTACTGATCATATTCCAAATGATGAAATCTTTACGACTATGACTTTTATTCATTTTATTCATACAATGAACATGCCTTTGCAGCTCAACATCGATCCAAACAATTATCAGATCCATAAGGTAAAAAAACTAAATGAAACCAAAACAAGCAAACAAAAATCACTAGGGAGATATGGACTCTGAAGAATGATCAAGTATTTAGATCAAAAGAGTAGTATTTACTCAGTGAAAGTACAAGGGAGCTTGCCTTGGAGGTTAACACTGAAGCTCTAGCTTGAGGAGACCAAAATACATGAGAATAAATGAAAGGGGAGGAAAATAGAATGAAGTACATCCTGCCCACTGGGCCTTCAGGATGATATTCCCACTCAGAACTGCTGATACAAAGATAGAACCATATGACCAGCCCCAATATGAAATTCAGCTACCCTCACTGACCCAAGGGATTTGGGGGTCAACAATGGAGAAACACATCCACACCAAAAAACTAAGGGTTTACGACAGAACATCAAGTTCCAGATGGAACACCAAAGATATAGTTTGTGACCAGAGTGTGGCAACCCATCCCACTTAACCAGGAGACATTCCTGGAGGTCAACAAAGAGACCTTAAACTATTTGTAGATTTTTAATAATGTTATAATCTTTGATTTTTGCATGCACGTGTACATGTTGGATATTGGGGGGGGGTTGTTAATGTTTTAATTGTTTACTTTTCTTTGGTTGCTTCATTATGGGATGCCCTTTTTTTGAGCATGTTATTTTCTTAACAGGTCTATCTGGATAGGGTGGGCTGGATGGGCGGTCTGGGGATGAGGATGGTGGGACTGATGGTACTAGAGTGCATGTAGTGGGGAGGGTGTTGACTGATCCAGGGATGGGGTGAGTAACATGTGGTTCAGGATCGGTGGCGGGTGGATGCGGGAGATTCAATAGGGATTGATTAAGATTAATGTAATAGAGAGAAAATATTGAAACCCAAATGGAGGTTGAGCATGATGGTGGATTGGGAAGGGGTGTAGGGAAATAGAGAAATGAACTGGGGAGTAAGAGGCAATTATAGAGGTTAAATACAAGCATATACATAGGTGCATATATTCATATGATGATGGGGAAATAGATCAATATGGATATACTTATAGGCTTAGAATCAGGACAACAGATGGGCATTGGACCTCCATCAGGTACTTCCTCAGTGCAAGAATATTTTTTTTTCTATTAAATTGGCATTCCCTGACACGCTCACAGAAAACCAATGTGTGCATAAGCAAATGTGGTGAAGAAAGCAGATGGTGCCCAGCTATCAAGACATGTAGCATCTGGGGTCTTAAAGGCTTGAAAGTAAACAAGTGGCCATCCAGTTCAAAAGCAACAAAGCCCATATGGAAGAAGCACACCAGCTTATGGATCCAAATAGATCAATTATCAGGTTTCAAGAACTAAAAATCATAACATTATATGCTCACTTTCCTGATATGATCACTGACAATAAATATGTGCATAAGCAAATGTGGTGAAGAAAGCTGATGGTCCCCAGCTATCAAAAGATGTGTGTCTGGGATCTTAAAGACTTGAAGGAAAATAAGTGGGCATCAACTAAGATGCAAGCCCATATGGAAGAAGAACAACAGCCTGTGTGATCATGAGGTGTCAAAGGGATCCGGTATCAAACATCAAAGACCTACAAATTATATCGTTATAAATGAGGAGGAGTGCAGATTGGGTACTCAAAGCCTATCAATAAGTGACACGACATCCTCTTACAGAGGGCTTGCAGTGAGGAAGTGAGCTAGTCTGGGTACAGTGTAGTAGCAATGAAATGTGCAATTTTCCTCTTATTCTCAAATGCTTCCTCTCTCCCACTATCATTATCCCAATTCTGCAAGACAGATTCGACTAGACTAGGGGATGTACATTGGATTCAGAAACATGGGTATTTAGGATGGATAATCCCTTGAGAATAGTGGGGACTAGTGATACTGGGAAGGTGGAGGGATTATGGAGTAGAAAGAGGGAACTAAACAGTTTAATAAACTACATGGTTGCGGAAAGGGGGAACTTATTTCTGGGATCTACATGTGACCTCCTCTCTGGGGTGAGGACAATAGGGCAAGGGTGTGAATGAAGTGACACATTGGAAAGTGTATGAGAAAAAGAGGTAATAATAATTTGTAAAGTATTAGGGGTTCATAGGGGAGCAGAAGGGGGAAGGGGAAATATGAGGAGTTGGAATTAAAAAAATTAACTAGAGGAAAGAGGAGCGTATTCTGGGGGGGTTTCAAATATAAAATGTTTGTAGATGAACATGGTAACATTTGGACAAGTATGCTTAATACGAACAATGTATCAAATGCTATAAGAGCTGTAAGAGCCCCCATAAAACCTATATTAAAAAATTATGATGACAACAAATGTACAAATGTCCTTGACATAGGGATGGATGTATTGTGATAATAGCTGTCTGAGCCTCCAAATGATGTGATTTTAAAAAGGAAAAAGTAAAGAAAAGAAAAGAAACACCAGAAAGGAAAAAAAATCACATTACAAAATATAAGGAGTGAAAAAGTGCATACGCATTGTATATGATAGAGTCAGGATTTAGATCTAAATGGATACTACATATCACAACACAGAATTTATTCTATGCAGCATGACTGATCAAACCTTCAAAAGTGTAAAACTCATCTATAATACTACATATAAAGACTATATATCTAAGATTTATAACTATCTATAAGGCTTTTATCCATAGCTAAAATGTTTTTATAATTATTTATACTCATTAAGTTTAAATCTCCACCTGTGGATTGGATTGATTTGTTTTCAAGTTGTCTTTCCAGGGTTTGGGGCAAACTATTGTGCACATTTTACAAAATTGATATCTGATTTCCTGTCATATGCAAGACCCATTTATGAGGCTACCAACCAATAATTTTCAAGCTTGATACAGAAAAATAAAACATAATGTTGAGCTAAACATAAAGGTAATCTGAAATTTTTTGAGGCATGCTATGTCACATTTTTGAAATTATCTATAACCTCCAAGATTTCTTTTAAAAACATCAAGAATAAATAATATCTTTAGTTGATGTGAATTATTTCAAGCAGCTTAAATGATAGAAAGTCATTCCTACTATTTTTTAACATCTAAAACTTCTAAAATGAAAACTATAAAATTAATAGTCACAATATGGAATAAAACAAAAGCCAGAAATCAATTCCTGAAAGTCTATGAAGGAATACATTGTCATATAATTTCTGAAGGGTCTCTTTTGACAATGCTGGATTCTTGTTCAAGGCTTGGACAAAATCTAACTCTAAGCAACATCCAATCTATTATCATAATTATAAAATTAAATTTTATAGTTAAGTCTTTAGAGTTAAATATTCAAAGGACTCTACTGGATATAACGACATACTTGTGGCTGTCTCAGATGTGTGGACCCTGAAGGAAGACACTCCTTTAAAACAGACCAGGAAGAACATGGTGATCACAAGTTTTTATTGTTTCTGATCTAGGTGGAATTGGAACCAGTGACCCATCAGCATACAGTGCAATATTCTATTATTAAATGTTTTAGCCAGTCAGTCAACCTCAAATTTTCTTTTCTCTTAATCATTTTTATGAGCTGCAATCTCATTTTTCCTATCAGACAATTTGAAAGCTCTCAACAATGTTCCCTGACACAAATTACAGCTCTTGTTTACACTACCTTTTTATAGAGACAAATTATCCTCCAGTGTGATATTCACCTTGAATTATTTTTGCTGTCTTCCAATTTCAGTATCTGCTCCTTCTTTTTTTTTCTCTGCTCTAGTCTCTCAATGGCATGAGATATGGTTGGAATGACAAGGGCCCTTTCAGTTTCATGCGGGAAAGTGAATTCAAGAAGGGAAGACATATACCTGTCCATCATAGCTAGACTAAGTTAGCCCCAGGTATAGAGATCTGTAAATTAATACAAAAATTCACTCACAGTTTTCATTCTGTTATATTTTTCTCTTTTACCTTCACATCCTGTAGGAGCTCCAGAGTCTACAATGCAAAACCCACGCTTGCTGCTGCCTATATCATCAACAGGACATGCTGGGATTTTTTTGATGTTCTATTAGCCGTATATATTTTTCTCAAGACCTTCATTTCTTGGAATGCCTGTTGTGTCTATAGTAATCTCTGAAATAGAATGCTTACATAGAAAGAAAAGATGATCAATATTGCTTTAAACGAGAGAGTTCTTTTATGAAGACACAGAGGCACATAATTAAATATAGCAAACATTTCCCAAGGACAGCTCTCTCTAACTCAACAAAATCTAGCCCATGTTCCCCTGGGTTTTACTCTGATAAGAACTTCATAACTTTGGATTGTTGTAAAGGGATTTAGAGGACAATTTTTGGTGACTAATTATAGAACTTTCATAGGTACTCTGTTTAGAAAGAGACTTAAATCAAAGGTAAATATGCATAGAAGAAACCCTGAGAAAAATTTGACAACATATAAATTTATATTAACAAAATAGGTTACAATCTTGTATAGACCAGTAAATTCAAGTCAGCAGACTTCAAGTGCATGGCTCAGATGTCAGGCTGATGGATTCTTCTAACTCATGTAGCTATTGGAGCTGATCAAACCAAGACCAGGAGGCAGATGATAAGTTGTTACTACAAAGGCAAGTAAGTATATCCAAGCTCAGTAGGTTAGATGGCAAGCCATTGGGAATGCCCAGGTTCAGTAGGGGCTATGGCAGATAGTAGGCGTAAGTCCAAATGACTGAGGTTCAATGAGTCAGTTACAGGTCTTCGATCCATCAAAGAAGAAGGCAGCTTCTCCATAGCACTCACTAAAGCAGGTTAATCTCTTAAGGAAATATCCTTCAATGAATTCTATCAGAGTTTTGAGTTGAGTAAAACACCCACACTAATCTTCTAGCAATTGACTGATAGCTCAAAGTGATTCCGTCATGGAGGTGATTTCATTGTGTTCAATCACATCATGGGAAGTTCCCACTTCTTCACCCCAAAACATTGATAATCCTGCCTCAATCCAGCTGGTACAAAAGTGAGGCTAGTACAAGCTGGACCACAACAATAACTGTGAGGGTGTCACAGAACTGAGCAGTACTTCTTTGTATTGAACTGAGTTGCAAATAACTCCAACCACAAAATCCTTGGAAACCCATTCCATTTTACATACACAATGTGACTAGACGACGATCATCTTGATCATATTCTGCTCGCCACATAACACTGGGCCACCAAGGAATTCAGGTTTAATCAGGGTTAGTTAATAGGTTGACTGGTATTTCATTATTTATGTAGCTGTCTTCCTGGATAACAGGATCAATATCATCTTTGTCTATGAATTTTAAACCAATAGAGGAAAGAGCTAGTAGGTATAAGGATGTTTTTTTAAGTACAGCTAGAATTGCAGTGTTAGTATAAGCCTGTAGACATGGGATATTATGAAGCCAAAAAGCTTCAGAGGAACCCAGTTAAGAGAGAGATGAAAGGAGCAGTATCACAGAAAGCAGGAGTACTGAGAGAAATCATACACCCAAGAGAAATGATAGAATAACTTCAACTCTTAACGTTTCAATCTCAGTTCCTGTTAACATGAGGCTTGGCTCATATTCTCTTTTTGCCTTTGAGATCCCTGAACTTGAACTAGTTACATTCAGGAAAACCCAATTTCATTGTTCTCAAACCTGTTTGATTGTACTGTTTTATCTTGTTTCTAAATTATCCAATATATCAATAAACAAATAAATTTGGAAAAAAAACTCCTGCACTGATAAAACACTTTGCAGTTTATTAATTGCATTTACAATATTCTCTTGTTTGACCTGAATGATAAGACTGGAAAGGCAGCAGGACAGGAATTGATATCTTTAATTAAGATAAGGAAATGGGATGTTAGACACATGCAGCAAATATGCTTGCAGGATGTTAAAAAAAAAAGAACACCAGTTCAAGATTTTTCTCTCTGTATTGCAATTCATCGGAGAAAGATGAGGCTTCCTAATCCCATAAAGATTTACAGTCTTTTCTGAAGTAACTCTACTCTTTATTACAAGGTCATTATGAGTTGCAATTGATTCAGTGGCAGTGAGTATTGAGTCCAGGTTTATGGCCATTAAATTGTATCTGAGAAACAAACAAAATAAATATTAGCATTCCTAGACCACTTCATCCTCTATTTTAAGAAATTGATAACCATAGACATAAATCATGAAGTGGTTATAGCTCTTGCCCCACCCTTTCTGAAGAAGTTCAATTTATTCTCTAAATCCTATGATAACACCAAAAGTCTAGTTATTTAGACTCCCACGTAACATTTCAATTTCATCATTTTCCTGTTCTAGATTAATCTGTGCAAATATTACTATGTTGTTGTTAATGAAAGTATCAACTATTCTGACAAGGAACAATGAAGGTTTTACTGGTAATGTTGTGACTATCTATAGTTTAGCAGTATTACTGGTGCTTCTTAGAGGAGCTGATATCTGTAGTTATGCTTTTATCAGTTCTATTTCCAGTTTCTGTTGTTGGAGAATGACAACAAGACTTCTGGGTCTTAAGTGTTTTCAAAAAAGTTAGATATATATTTGCATATAAATATATATTTGAATTAACAAACCTCCCTCCAATCCTGATGCAACATTATTTTTCATATTAACCAGTTTCTCTGGTTACTTATTCAGCAAAGAATTTAAATCAGTATGGTGACAGAATTCAATGCTTTTACTCCCTTTTCTGATTACAAAGCATACAATTTTCCCCTTTTTCATGTCTTCTTGTGAATCTGACCCAATATTCTGGCAGCTCTCTGTCAATGTACTACTGTATTATATAAAGAAGAATTTGTTGTAAGGATTGTAGGTAGCGTTTTAAATAACTTTTGAAATGCAGATGACTTGATCTTCTTTTCCAAAGGTGAGGAAAACATGAAACATTTGTTGATAAAGATCCAGGATTATTGCCTTCAGTCTGGATAGCAACTTAATGTGAAGAAAACAAAACTTCCTCCAAACTGGATTAATAGATACTATCATGATAAATGGAGAAAAGATTGAGGTTTTCGAGAATGTAATCTTGTTTGGATTTATGATGACTGCTCATGGAAGTAGCAGTTAAGAGATCAGAAGATCCTGTGCAAGATGTGCCAAAGTGTTCCACAAAAGATCTTTTAAATGATGCAAAGCAAGGATATCCTTTTGAGAACCACACTGCACCTGATTCAAGCCAGGGCCCTTGCAGTCTTCTCATATGTCTGTGGACATTGGATTGTGAACAAGGATCATGTTATTAACGAAGAATACGGAAGGCACCAGGACTGTGAAAAGAAAAATTAAGCCCGTCTTGGCAGAAGTACAGCCAGAATGCTCCAGAGTTCAAGAATCCTTTCCTTTCCTTTGGAGATGTGATCAGGTCAGTCTCTGAAAAAGGACATTAGGGCATTACGCTTGGTAAAATGGAGAGGTGGTGACAAAGAGGAGGCCTGTTCATGAGCTGGCTTGACACCATGGCTGCACCAATAGGCTCCAGGACGATTGTGAGGGTGGCACAGAACTGAGCAATGTTTCCTTCTGTTGTGAATAGAGTACTGTGACTCAGAGAGGACTGGGTGTGGCAGTCCTGTGCTTATGTTAACTTTATGATTGAAATGTAGGGGTGGAGGGCTGAGCCCCGGTGACGTAGTGGTTGTGCGCGGGACTGCGGCCCACTGGGATGGAGGTTCAATTCCGGCTCCCAGGAGCAAAGGCTGGGCCTTCTACTCCCACCACCTGAGGGCAGTGATGCCTAAAAAGAAAAAAAGAAAAGAAATGTAGGGGTGGAGTCTAGCCTGTTAATCTGGAGATAGCCATTGAGTAGCCAATGAGGCCTCTATGTTGGCATGGCTTTCACCTGAGAGTCCTGGGAAATCTCGCGATATTTCCCTCATGAAGATGAGAAGCTATCTTCCCCAGTTGTTGGGAGCTAGTTTCAGAGACGATTAATCACGGGCAAGACAAGCTGGCAGTGTTCGAGAAGCTGGAGGAGCCAGCGGAGAGACCACACAGCTTTGCCCTGATGGAGCCAGACCTCAGAAGTTGGGGCGGCCACATGGAGACCTCTGCCAGTGATGAGTTGCTTCTCCTGTTGATGGACCCTGAGCCCTGAGGACGAGGAGTTCAGCCAACACCAGGATTCTGCACCCACTGACCTGTGACTTCGTGAGTCGAAAGAAGCCTTTATATAGTGATTTCGGGCATACCGGTTAATATCAGACTTATGACTTTGAACTGGACTGGGATGCTTTCTCCACGTCCCATTCCTTTTGTATATAAACCCTTTCCTTATATCTATATGCGTGTCCTTGAATTTGTTCCTCTAGTCTACCCAGACTAACACATGCGGCAACTAGAAAAAACAACACACACATATACCATAATAATGTCATGTAATCTATATTTTAATTAAATAACATATAATATGTTTGGTATTTGATGTATGCTATACATTATACAGCATACAATTCATTATAATTGTGTGATATAGTATATTTATAGTAAATTGCATATATACACACACTTTGTAGAAACTCTCGTAGTGTAGTAGTTACACATTGGTCTACAAATTTTGTGGTTGGCAAATAAAAACCATCAGCCGCTTCTCGGGAGTAAATCTAGGCTTCTTAGCCTCGTAACCAGGCACAGTCTGGAAAACCTACAGGAGGGCTCTATAAGTCAGCATGGACTTTTTTTTTAACCCAAGATTTTTTTTTTGAGTCAGCATTGACTTAATGACATTCACTTACCTTTTGGGGTTTGGAATGTACAAATAGCCATAGCATCCATTGATGCTTACAAACCCATGGCATTAAATATGTTCACAATGTTGTACCTCCACTGTGACCCGTTATTTCTAAATAATGTATGGTCTTGCCTCAACCAGAAGCTCTGGACTCATTGAGTAATCATTTTCTCGCTCTTTTCTGGGTCTGGATCTTACTTCTGGCTTACCAAGTTCTATTTCTTTTCACTTGAACCAATTGTGAGATTGTCTACTGACATGGGAGTTATCAGTGGAGTGTCATCTAACTTACTGGCCTTAGATACATTAGCCTTTACAGCCACAACTCTGTCTTCTTCCTGCTGATCCCAGGTTTGTAAGGCCCACAGGCATGGGATTCAGAATTAATCAGAATAGTATGATTTGCATGGACTTATAACCCTGACTCTGTGAGCTAAATGTTCCTAAGTGTGAAATACATGGGGAATTCAGTAAATAATTCATATGTATAAGAGTTGGATCTCAGTCCCTGTAAACTGCTGTCTATCTTAAATCTGAAGAGCAGAGCCACAATCCCTCACTTAATTTTAGATTTGAAGCCCAAATACCATGAACAGAGGGAGGCTGTGTCCACTGACACCACCAATCCCTACAATTAATTTCTCTGCCAGTCTCTGTCAAGTTATCTATGACTTTCACAAGAGGGACTTTCAATGAGGAAGAGGGCACATAGACTTTGGGGAAATCACTGGAAATGCATCTGGATTGACACTAATACAAGAACCCCCCCCCCCCCACCCAATCCACTAATCAGAGTAGAGCCATATGGAATTTACATTATTATTTGGATCCATCTCTGACTGGGTTTAGTGGGTCATGACCACCATGGACAACCCTGTTTGTATTTCAAATATAGGCGACATAGGTTTCTGCATCCCAGTTACATGCAAGATTTGAGCCATGGCAGTGGTATCGGGTTGGATGTGGCAGCACATCCACCTTCCTGTCGTCACAGGTGTCAAGGAGTTGGTTCTGAGTCACAGTGACCAGTGTACCACCTGGTGAAACACTGCCTGCTCCCGCCTCCCTCACAACTGTTTTGGTTTCTGAAACCATCCTTGAAGCCAATGTCTCAATTTATCTTGCACCAAATCTTCCTCTTTATATCTTTTAATACTTATGCCCTATTAAAATGAACTTACTTTTCTTGAACAAGCACATTAATCTTTGGTGGGAATGAAGATCTACCCTTACACTTGAACTAGGTAGAAACTGCAGACATTTACACCCAAAATGCTTAAATACGTAAATAAATAAAATTAAATATTATTATGAGATTTTTATAGGAGAAGAATGAGAAAAGTATCCATATGAAATTACCATTTAATTATTATATAACATTCGGGTGGTTTTCTTATTATTCGCCTGCTGTGTTTTGGCTTTATTTTTATGCTTCTACTCTACAATATCCTAGCTTGTCCCTGAGGCACTGTGATTGAAGAGAATTTGCCCCGTGGTATTTTGCACATCGAAGTTGAGACCAAGTCCCATTGATTACTCTCAGTTGAAAAATGACACAAATGTTAGTTATCCTTTCTGTCTCTGTGTGTGAAGTTTGGATGCATTATGTCATTGTACAATACTGCATACGAAATCAATAAACTCGAGGAAAATGGCTATAAAACCACAATTCTTTAAGTCAAGGGAAAGTAAATTGCCCTTGCTGCCCAGATAGTTTAGAATTTGTTGCCTGTATCCATAAGAAAGATTTTCTTCCTGATAACTTCAGGTTCAGGAATTATAGTTAGAGCCTAAAAGTCGAATGCATTAATTTTTATATATGTTCCTTTCCATTTCACCTTGCTTTATTTATGGAAATCATTTTGCTAGAGTAATACCATAAGCCATACACTTGTTTTTATGAGAAATTGAAGTTTTAAAAAATAGATCAAAATATAACTAGTGATGAAATACTATTTGAAAAGAACTCTTGAAGGAATTACAATTTATTGGTTTTGATAAATGTTTCCTGTGTTTTTAAGAGTTGGACTTGGGTTATATTTATAAATCCATTCTAACCACTCTAATGAATTTTTAGAATATCATTTGGTCCGCTGCTTCTTTTGTTCAAATCCCAAGGTCACTCAGTGGTTTATATCTAGTACCACTTATCCAACCAAAGATGAACTTCCATGAGAAACTGTCATAAAGCAGAAAATGTGAATGTAATATAAAAGGATTTGAAATTGTGTTTTCACAAAATACTTCAAAAAGGCCATGTTTGATCCTATTGGTGTTGTAATTTTTATAGTAAAATAAATTTAATTCATATAAATTTCAAATGTGAGAGAATTCTCATAATGGCATAAGCACTATGACTGATTGTTAGGGTTATTGCTAATTCTTCATCAGCTACCAAAATGCCTTTTTACCAAGAGTTCACTTCAATAAACACCTCAACTGATGGAAATGGAAATAAAAACTTTAATTAAATCAAATCACATAGCTCTCACAAGTGAAGAACACAATCTATGTTAGTTAGAACCTAAATCACAAAATGTTTTTATTAAATGAAAGATCAATGTATTTTAATATTAAAAATAAGAAGGAGGAAGAAAAGAAAATGGAGTGCATCCTGGCCCACAAAGTCTTCAAGGACGCATTCTGTGGTAGTCCGGGTAGGCTAGAGGAATAAATTTCATAGACACACATATAGATATAAGTAAAAGGTTTATATACAAGTGGAACAGGACATTGAGCCCAGTCCAGTTCAAAGTCTTAAGTCCGATATTAACACATATGCCCAGAATCAGTCTATAAAGTCTCCTTCCAACTCACAAAGTCACAAGTCAGTGGGCTTAGAATCCTGGCACTGCAGGGGTCTCCACATGGCTCCTCGATTCCAGGCCTCAGGGTCTATCAACAGCAGAAGCAACTCATTGCTGACAGAGGTCTCCATGTGGCCACCCCAGCTTCAGAGGTCTGGATTCATCAGGGCAAAGCCGTGTGGTCTCTACTCTGGCTTCTCCAGCTTCACGGACACTACCATCTTGTCTCGTCCATGATTCATCGTCTCTCACTAATGCCCAACAACCGGGGAAAATAGCTTCTCATCTTCACGAGGGAAATATCGTGAGATTTCCCAGAAGTCTCAGGAGAAAGCCATGCCAATATAGAGGCCTCATTGGCTACTCAATGGCTATCTCCAGATTAACAGGCTAGACTCCACCCCCACATTTCAATAATAAAGTTAATATAAGCACATGACTGTCATACATTCCCACTCAGAACAGCCGATGCCACAGAGTATCATATGGGCAGTTCCACTATGAAATGCAGCTTCCTTCAATGACCGAAGGCCCTGCAGGGACAACGATGGAGAAACAGGATCAAGATTATGCTCTATCTGACCCAACCACACCATGACAATAAACAGGATGTGCAACAGAGCATGGAGTTCCATATGGAGTGCTAAGGATATACTATGGGGCCAGGGTATGGCACCCCATCTGACTCAACTTAGGGGTACTCCTGGAGATCAATGAACAGACGCTGAACTACTTGCAGGTTTTTATTTTGTTATTATTTTTACATGTGTAGTATATAAATATACATGTTTTCATTATATATATAAATATATGTATATATATGTATATATACACATTGGGGTTTCGTTGTTGTTATCATTGTTTTGGTTTCTTTGCTTGCTTCATCTTAGTATGCATGTCTTTTTTTAAATATTGTGGTCCCTCCAGGTCAATCTAGATAAGATGGTCTGGATGAACAGTATGGAGATGAAAATGATAGAAGTCCTGGGGGAGTGGGTGTTGGCATGGGAGATAGGGAGGAGGGGGAAAGGCAGTGGTTTTGACTAGCCCTGGGAAAAGGGAATAGCAAGAAATTCAAAATCAGTGACAAAGTGGGTGTGAGAGGCACAATAAGGATTGATCAAGACTAAATTAACAAAGAGAAAATACTGAAACCCCAATAGAGGCTGAGTGTAATAGTGGGTCAAGAGGGAAGTAAAAGGAAATATAGGAAAGAAGTTAGTAGTAAAGGGAATTTATAGAGGTCCAAATTCAGGCATGTGCATAAGTGAATATATTTATAGGATGATGGGAAAATAGATCAATGCACATATACTTATAGGGTTAGTATTAAGACAGCAGATGGACATTGGACCTCCACTCCAGAACTTCCTCAGTGCAAGAATATTTTGTTCTATTAAATTGGCATTCATGATGCTCACCTTCTCTATATTATCACTGAAAACAAATGTGTGCATAAGGAAAGGTGGTGAAGAAAGCGATGGTAACTGGCTACCAAAAGATATAGTGTCTGGTTTCTTAAAGATTCAAAAGTAAACAAGCGACCATCTAGCTGAGAAGGAATAAAGCCCACATGGAAGAAGCACACCACCTTGTGTGACCACGAGGTGCCAAAGGGATTAGTTACCAGGATTCAAGAACTGAAAATCATAGCATTGCATGTTCACCTCCCTGATATAATCACTGATGACAAATGGGTGCATAAGCAAATGTGGTGAATAAAGCTGATGGTGCTTTCTTCAAGTAAACAAGTGCCATCCACCTCAGAAGCAACAAAGCCCACATAAACGAAGCATACCAGCCGGTTTCACTATGAGGTATTGAAGGGGTCTGGTGTCAGGTATCAAAGCACTAAAAATTGTATCATAAATGATTGAGAGTACTGAGTAGCGAACCAAAGTCCATCAATAGGTGAAGTCACACCCCTTTGCAAAGGAATTGCAGAAGAGAGAGGAGCCAGTAAGGGTACAGTGTGGCAACAATGAGGTATGCAACTTTCCTCTAGTTCTGAAATATTTCCTCCCACCCACTATCATGATCCCATTTCTACCTTGCAAATCCAGCTAGACCATGGGGAAACATGGGGAATTCAGTACAGATGATCCTTTCAGGACCAGTGGTGGGTGTGGTGATACCTGGAGGGTGGAGGGAGGATGGAGTGGAAGGAGGGAACCAATTGCAGGGATTTACACATGACATCTCTGGAGTATGGAGAGCGAGGAAGTGGGTGAAATGACACATCGGGCAAAGTAAGATATGAAAAAGTAATAACAATTTGTAAATTATTAAGGGTTCTTGGGGGAGAGGGAGTGGGGAGGGAGGGGAAATATGGGGAGCTAGTACTTGGGGCCTAAGTGGAGAGAGGATGTTTTGGGGGTGATGATGGCAATAGATGTGCAAATGTGGTATGCATGCAATTGACTTATGTGTTGATCATGATGGGAGTTGTATGAGCCCCCAATAAAATGATTTTTTAAATGATAAAATATTAAAAGTTCAAATAATTTTCCTATTTAATTTGTATTTAATGCATTAACATGATCTTTTATGGCTTTTGAGAGGTGACTTTGCAGCTTTAAATGCAAATTATTAGTAGATGTAGGAGTTAAGGTAGCTTCACTTTCCAGAGAATAAAATCCCATTCATTAAGTTAACATTACTAAGTGTTTTCAGTTCCAATAACCTTCATATAACATAGTAACTCAAAGTTACTGAGAGCTTAGTAAATTCTTGTTCTACATAATTTAAAAATGCATTTTATTGGTGGCTCATGCAATTCTTATCACAATCCATACATACATACATTCTGTCAAGCACATTGGTACATTTGTCGCCATCTTCATTCTCAAAATATTTTCTCTATACTTGAGCCCTTGGGATCAGCTCTTTCCTATGTCTTCCTCTACCCACTTTTCTGTGTCTGTTCCCCTGTGATTGGTTCTCCCTTTCTTCCCAACCCCTGACTTTCCCCTTTCCCTCCTGGTATCACTACTGTCATTATTGGTCATGAAGGGTTTATCTGTCCTGGATTCCCTGTGTTGCAATGTAAGTTATTTTAAAAATAAACATCTTGTTTAATCCTTATAATAATGATATTTGGCAGCTAAAGATAATATTCCCATTTTTTTAGAGCATAAGCTGAATACTTCAAGTTCATGCTTGATTGTAGTTCTTCAAAACCTCATTTGGAATTTCCCCCAAATCAAGATGACTCTGTTTTATAAAATTAAAGGCAGAGGTTTGACTCGGGCAGTTAGAACTTTGTCAGTTGACCCTCACCCTTACTCCCTATAGTGCTCAATTGTGTCTGGTTTCTAATGTTGTCCGTATTTTTGTTTCTATTGTTTTGTATGATTTTAAGGTATTCGTATTGGGAAGTGTTTCATAGGTGTAATTCCATCAGAGGACACCCTCCTGAATTTGTGTTATATGTTTTCACATTTTTGGTATGTGAAGCCTAGGCTTGATGAACCTATAAAAACAGCAAGTAGAATAAGGATTTGGTGGGGTATAGGGTACAGTGGGGAGGGGGACAAAAGGGAGACCCTATCAAGGAGTCCATGTAAAAAAAGAATGTTTGGAAATTGATACGTTATCAGTTGTAAAGCTCTGCTTGATGTGATTGAACTATATAATGATGTGATAAATGTATTAAATCTCAACTAATACTTTTTAAAAAATCATCAGGTTTTATTCAACCCCAAGACTAGAGGGCAGAGCAGAAAATCTCTTTAGACTTTTCCAGAGTATAAATATTTATAGGAGCAATTGATTTTCTAAGCAAAGAGCAGGATTGGACAATGTATGCGTGTGCTATTCATAAAATTGCCACAAGTAGCCTTCTACTGGAATGAAAATAGCCATATGAATCAGGAGCACCTGGGTGGCACAGTTAATTATGGGCCTTCTAACCATGTGGTGCTTGAGACACAAGCAGAAGTATCTTGAAGTAAAATTCTCCACGGAACCCTATGTGACATAGTGCTTATGCATTAGGTTATCATTTCAAGGTCAGAAGTTCAAAATCATCAGCTGCTCAACAGGGCAAAGTCTCTACTCCTGTAAAGAGTTACAGTCTTTGAAATGAGATTTATCCTGTCCTGCAGGGTTGCTAAGCTTGACACCTATTGGATGGCAGTGGGTCTGGTTGATTTTGGAAGATGCTTCTCGCAGGTAAATTACATCCAAGTCATGCAGTCTAGAGTCACAATTGACTCATGGCTCAGAAGGGAGGGACATGGGCAAAATGTATGCCTATCAACATAATACAGGGAGAATTTGCTCATTGGGAGCAATATTTTATTTGGAAACCCCACTAAAAGAATGAGGCTTTACCTTAAAATTAGCTGTTGCAGATGTAAAGATCTAAACTATTCCTCAGGATATAGAAACACTCTGGCATGAGAAAAATCAGAGGAGGGCTGTCTCAAAGTTGTGGATTTGGAATTCAGGGGACTGTGATTCAGACCTCTGGCTTCTGGGGTTTCCCAATTATTGGCTACTTAAGAACACCATATAATTTAACACTTTCACTTCTTTGGTTTTGGGGGACATGTCTTGGTCTTGCAGATCACTTTTGTCTTAGTAAATGAAAATGATTGAAATGTTTAGCTTGTGTCTCACCCTCATTGCTTTCTCAGACACCGTTCAGTTACTTAAGTTTTATGTCTGTAGAGGTAAGCACATATTTTAGGCATATATATTATAGATGTAGATGATAGATATAGAGTTATAGATATATGCATACTTTCCTTTTCTCAATAGTACTTTAACCTCTAAACCTTTGGCTAGATTAATGATACTATTACTAGAACAATGAAATATCTCATGGGAGTTACTTAAATTATTTCTTACAGAAAACTGATAATGATGCATCTAACATGGACCTCTTCTAACATGGACCTGGTTATATCAACTTCTAGTATATCAATACATTTTGGTATCCCAGTTAATGAATAAAAAATAATTCTTATACTGTGTCCATGCTCAATATTTGCCCTCATAAAATGGTCATTGAATACATGAGGGCTATAATAAAGTGTGATGAAGAAATCAAACGGTGTCCATCTATCATAAAGAATAGTGTATAGTGGGTTAAAAGTTTGTCTTAAAGCAAGCAGACATCATAGTTAGGTGTCTGGTTAGTCCATTTTAAAGGAAAACAGAGTCCATATATTACAACAATTGAAAATAATAGAATCCATGATGGGAGAAGGGAATTATGTTAGCGCTTAAATTCTGAACATCTGGTTTACACTAAACTAATGATGGCAGTGAAAACCCAAAATTCATTTGCAGAGTCCTCACATTGATTAAGCCCTCAATGAATTATCTTAAACCATTGACCAGGGAAATGAATATTCTGGCCTTCAAAAAGAGTGCATTGGGAAATGAGATAATGTAGACATAGTGAGGTTAAACTTTAATATATATAATTTTCATTTTTCATTTAATCTATTATTATCTTTTGCATTCTCTTGAATAGAGTTTTTATTGTGTGTGTTTTATTTGGTTGACATTGTTGAAGTTTATTGTATGTATGGAATTAAGTATAAATAAATCTATAGAGAGAACAATTAGATTAATAGTTCCTTGGTTGTAAGGTAGGAGCTACTAGAGACTAATAGGGAGCTAATAATAATGGCTACTAGAATAAAGAAAATGTTCTAAAATATGTTGTAATGATGAGCACACTCATCATTTAATGCACTTAAATCAATAAATTTCATGGTGCTTAGACTGCATGTCAATAAAGATATTTAAAAATTGCCTCACACACATATATAAAATTTATTTAAATTAAAAATAATTGACTCAGAGCACAGTTTTGTTTGATTTTAGAATAAAGATATGCTGAAATATCAGAGCTAAATATGCATACTCTTCTATTGATCTATACACTCCTGACACAGCAGATAGAAAGCATTTTTCTACCACACCCAAATAGTGTGCTCCTAATTGCATACCGAGTCCATTTTTATTGTTTCAGGACCTGGACACAGCTCAACCTGCCAGTAACAAATTACTACCCATGGAGACAGGGTAAGGTCAGGCAATGACTTTTGTCAAGCATTGAGCTGTGTCAGATGAAAGGAGAAAGCTAGGAAGTATTCCTCTGTGATGATCTCAGACTCAATTCAATATCAGAGTTTCACAATGAGGTTGTTGACCAAATGCCAATGACACTGAAGGGAGGAGTGTAAGCCTCCCATCTAAGAAAACAGGCATGACCCAAATGATCTCATAAACACACACCATAAAAGTATAACGCAATTCAAAAGTATAACACGAAGTAGGGCAAACTCGATATGGAAAATACTTGATGGTCAGCCAAAGCAAAATAGAAGAAACAGTCTAACAATCATTCAGAAAAGTATTTTTAAATTCTATCCAAACTATAATATCTCAAATAATCTCTTAAATTGACCTTGTTGTCAACTACCAATTCACAAGAGAAGAAAGGGCTGCATAAATTGTGTCATTGCCATTGTTAATTGATAACTGGACCTTCTTGTTTCACTGAATTTTCATTGGTTTATTTTTCCAAAGTGGGTTTCCAGGTCTTTCTTCTTTCTTATTTGATATTATACTATGCAATAAGTGCAGGAGTCTATAAATAATGAAAAGAGCTGTAAGGCTATTTCTTTAGAAATGACTAATGACTGTAAATGCTAAAGGCACTGTAACAGTACCACCTCAGTAATCAGTTGCTGAAGCTCTAGTGAGTAGTGGGTTATATTCAGTTCTAAACTCCAGGGCACTCCAAGGGAGAAAAATAGGCAAATCCCTCCTGTCAGAATGTATTGCCTCAGAAGCTGTAAGAAGGAATTTTACTCTGTTTTATTGGGTCAGAATTTACTCTGTTTTATTGGGTCAGAAATGACCCCCTAGTAGAAGGTATAATGTATTCTAATAGAATGACCCAGCTGACAAGGTAATGCCTGAAAACTACAAATGCTTATTATTTGCTCATGATTATATTGGGGAAAATTAAGTTGGGTTAAGCTGGTCATTCCTTTAGTGGTCTGAGGAGAGTCATTTATGAGATGCTAGTTTCTAGTGATAGAAGTTAAAGCACCAAACCCAGAAAACTAAACCCATGTTTAATGAGTAAACTCCAACTCAAAGCTTACAGGACAGGGCAGAACTGCCACATATAGTTTCCAAGGCTCTCATCTTTATGGAAGCAGATTGCCATATATTTCTTCCCTGGAGAACATAGGGGGTTCAAACCATCAACCCTTCTTTTAGCAGTCAAATGCTGCCAGACTCCTTTGAAGTAAGGACAGATAGTTCAAAAATCCTCACACAAATTAAGCGGTTAGTGCCCTGTTATGGAGTCTGTCAATACTGCAGTGTCTCCTTCCCCACGGACCTCTGCCTGCTCTCTTTATTTGATGGTGAAGAGTTCGGAGAAGCTACGAGCTGAAGCTGTGAGTCCTCATTCAAATATCACACAGCATCAAGCCCTCAACATCCTATTGACCAAAGGGGATCACGAGGTCAACTCTGATTCCAAATGAGAAGAAACAGATGGGACTTATTTAGAGCTCTTCTACCTAAGTATTACAAGACTTGAATGCAACCCCAACACTCACTAGCTTGTATTAATGAACCTAGATCATAGTCTTTATGGTCTCTAAGAAAGTGAAAAGAATTGCAGCCACAATCACATATACTGGTTAAAATGTCGTGATTGTTAACATCATCACGATTTCCTCCATCTCAGAAGAAACATTTAAAGCAATTTTATGAGAAATGATGTTTATGGAAGGTGAACTATATTTGAAATTTATCAAAAAATAAGAGTATTCAGTGCACTTGTTATGGTTAAGCGATTTCAAACTTGTTCTTGTGTCTATGCTTTGAGCAAATAGCATTTGCTTGTCTTTTCACTACATCCTCATGGTCCTTTCTGTGGCAGTTAATGGAGCGAGAGGCTTAGCAGAGGAAGATGTCCTTTCAACAGCAACAGCTATTTGCCTTATAAAATTAGCCATGCACTGGTGGATTTTTGCTTTTACATAACTTTAATTGTGAAGAAATTAGACATGGTGTAGTATTTTTTTTCATCATGGAGCAAACATTTTCTGAATACGTAGATGTATGAGGCTAAGTAAAATCAGAGAGCCACATAAACATATGTTCTTGAATGCCATGTATTGGAAAGAACTAAAAAAAACTATAAAACATTAATTTGCGGCTGAGCCCTGGTGGCGTAGTGGTTGTGCGCAGGACTGCGACTCACTGGGTTGGAGGTTCAAATCCAGCAGCAAGGCTGGGCCTCCTACTCCCACCACCAGAGGGCAGTGATGCCCCCCCCAAAAAAACAACAAAAAACAAAAACAAACAAACATTAATTTGGTGACAAAAAAGGAAATATTTAAAGAATATTTTATTAATTTCAATAATGTTACTACATTTAATATATGGAGTCTGACAAGCAACATGTCTTCTATATCCCTGAAACCTAACATCTCCCATTGAGATTTCTGCTCTTGCTCTACTATCTGAAGATGCTCCTACCATTAGCTGTTAAGCTTCTCTGGAAACTGGATTGGCCAAGCTTATTTTCATTTTCTCAAGAGAGAAAAATGGACAGTCTATGTACAGGATAGAGAGTGATCATAACAAAGGACAAAACCGCTCTCCATGTCTTTAGTGCCAGACAGATGGATCTAAAAATAAAAGAAAATATTTTTCAAAGAATTCTCAAAACAAGTTACAAGCAAAGGAAAAAAAATGTGTCATGACCTTGTTAATTTGGGGAGGTTGTGGACATTTTAATTCTTTCTAGAAATGCAAGGATAAGTTATTATTTCGGATGAGCTGCAAAGTCCTTCAGGAATAAAACAAAACTATATCCTACAGCTAACTAAGCATATTAAAATATTTTATCCTCAATTGTCTCTTTTCCAATAGAGTTATTAATATCCTTAGATATAAATGTTTCTGTGAACACAAAAGGAATGCTGAGAGGATAAAACAAAATAAAAATATATAGCATCCTAAACACTTAAAAACAACTCATAAAATACATTTTTGTTAATTCTGGTTACTGAGAAGTAAAATTACTTTTAAGTTGTCAAAATTTGATTGATGGAGTGTAAAGGTATTGAGTTAAATAGTGGAACAATGGGAAAGTAAATGTAAATAAAGGAATGAACTAGGAAGCAAAGGGCATTCAGAAGGTCTAAATACAGGCATGTGCATATGTATATGTAAATACATTCATATATGAAGATTGGGAAGTAGATCAAGGTGCATATACTTATAGGTTTATCATTTAGGTAGTAGATGGACATTGGTCCTCCACTCAAGTACTCCCTCGATGCAACACGTTGTTCTATTAAACTGGCATTCCATGATGCTCACCTTCCCGACACGAACACTGAAGACAAGGTGGGTGCATAAGCAAATGTGTTGAAGAAAACTAATGATTTCCAGCTATCAAAAGATATAGAATTTGGGGTCTTAAAGGCCTGAGGGTAAACAAATATCCATCTAACTGATAAACAACAAAACCCACATGGAAGAAGCACACCAGCCTGTGTAATCCGAAGGTCTCAATGGATTCAGGTGTCGACATCAAAGAACATAGTCACAGCATTATGATTAAGGGGAAGTGCAGAGTGGAGACCCCAAGCTCCTCTGTAGGCAACTGGACATCCCCTTACAAAAGGGGCATGGAGAGGAGACAACTCAGTCAAGGTGCAGTAAAGCACCAATGAAACATAACAGTTCCCTCTAAGACAAAGGTTCTCAACCTGTGGGTCATGCCCCCTTTGTGGGTAGAATGAGCCTTTCACAGGAGTCATCATCAGAAAACATATATTTCTTATTATCTTCGGAACCAAAATGCTAGCTTTTTATTCATACTGTCCCCAAATGTAGCAATACAGTTTACTGTTGTTATATTGACTGTTACCCAAGCTACATCATGCTTCAGGACAAAGTTTTATTTATTTATAATGAGAAAGAAATATTTCAAAATATATAACTACATATTGTTTTTTAATCATTGTATTGAGGGCTCATTCATCACTTTTCACAATGCATAAATACATATACTGTGCCAAGTACCTTTGCATTCCTGCTGCCGTTATCATTCTACAAATATCTGCTGTTCCACTTGGGCCTTTGATACCGGTTTCTCATTCTTTCCTCTCCATCCTTGCTTCCTCCTCCCCTACCAATCCTCAATACTTTGGCTGAGGCTGGCATTATTAACCCCAAAGCCAGTGGTTCAAACCTAACTACATACTGTTTTAGTGATTGATCCCTATGCCTTAATTATGTTCAATTTATAACAATAAAAATACATCCTGCATATTAGATGTTTACATTTTGATTCAAAATAGTAGCAAAGTTGCAGTTATAGAGTAGTAACAAAATAATTTTATGCTTGGTGGTCACCACAACATGAGAAACTGTATTAAAAGGCCACGACCTGGGCTGATCCCCAGTGGCGTAGTGGTTGAGTGTGGGACTGCGGCCCACTGGCTTGGCGGTTCAAAGCCACAAGCAGATCTCCAGGAGCAAGACTGGGCCTCCCACTCCCACCAGAGGGCAGTGATGTCCACCCCTGTACCCCCAAAAAGGCTGTGACATAAAGAAGGTTGAAAATCACTGCTCTGTGTCTTTAATGTTTCCCCCCCTCCCAGTATCATGATCCCAGTTCTACCTTACAAATCCAGCTAAACCAGAGGATGTACACTGTACAGATAAAAACTGGAAATGTAGGGAATCCAGGAGACAGATTAACCCCTAAGGATCAATAATGAAAGTAGATATTCCAGGTGGGGAAGGGGAAAGTGGGGGAGAAAGTTGAACCAATCACAATGATTTGCATATAATCCCTTCCCTGGGGGACAGATGAAAGAAAAGTGGGTGAAGGGAGACATTGGACAGTGTAAGACATGCAAAAATGATAATAAATTTATAAATTATCAAGGGTTCGGGAGGGATGGGAGTGGAGAGGGAAGGGGAGGGTGAGAATCTTATACCAAGGGCTCAAGAAGAAAGAAAATGTTTTGAGAATGATGATGGCACCAAAGGTACAAATGTGCTTGAAAACGATGGATGGGTGAATTATGATAAGAGTTGTATGAGCCCTCAATAAAGTGATTAAAAAAACAAAAGCAAAACAACCTAAGAGAATGATTTTAACAAATGCAATTAAGTAAGATGCATGCATTAATTTCAACCAAATAAACTGATTTTGGATGAAAGCATTCTGAAAAGAAAATGTCAAAATATCATAATCTCTGATGTAAGAATTATCAAGAGTGATTTGTGGTGAAAATATCTATATAGTAACAATAAAGATATACATTTGGATACTATATGTATATGTGATATGAGCCTATCTGGGTTGGCACACTGGCTACAAAAACTGGGCTGAAACAGAAGACTAATTTTGAGCATGGCAAAGGGCCAGGCGGGGTTTTGTTCTATTGTCAATAGTGCTGGTATAATGATCTCAATGATCTCTGACAACCATGTGACTTTCTCTGAAGTGTCACTGACTTGTCCTTGGAAGCTGTGAAGGACTATAAGTAGAACGAGGAACCATAAAAGTGTCAATAGCAGGAAATCGTGTACATTCCAATAATCCACTTACTCCTCTTCAGGGAGCATGTGCTGGAGCCCTACTATGTGAAATACCTTACACTAGGAGTTATATAGAGCTTGTTCCTGTGCTAGTTTTTATGTGTCTCTATAGGCCATTTACTTCTAATCCCAGCTCCAAGGAGGAACTTCAAAAATTGTAGAACAATGAAATTAAGACATAAAGGATTGTTGTCCATGAACTTTTGGAAGTTCTCTCATAAGAGCAGTTGGCTTCCTGGAGCTTCAGAGTTAGGAAATGTTTGCACTAGAATGCGGACTCAGAGCTTCTCGCAGCAAGTCCATAGTAAGGTCCCAATCCCTGTTGTGACCACATCCCAGCAGCACTGGCTGCTCCAGAAACAAGGCCTTCAAAGGCTATTATTTCTGTTTCTTCTTTATGGAAGTTTTTGTACATAGATATGAGTTCCCATTCACTAAATAGAAATAATCATTAAAAGGACTGCATTAATGCAAAAGACACAGTACTTAACATTGATCAAAAACCCATAAGTGCTCTTTCATTGGCCACCAGGAACATTTCAAGCAGTCTTAAAAAAAAAAATCTGGGACTTGATCCTTTCTCCCTTTTTCTTCTTTATTATCAGTTTTCATTATTTTTAGTAAGATCCATGAACATTGCTTAAAGATTCACATAACTATACATTTATTTGGGCTTATTGATATCACAAGACAACTGTTTGAACTAGGAGAATGAAACTGTTTGGGTACATTCTTCTCAAACATGGTTCACCATCACTTGTGACAGTCCTCAAACAGCACAGACTTCCCTCTGTGCATTTGTGAGATGAACTCTTTACCAGCTGCTGCTGGTGGTTTGGAACTGCGGACCATGAGGTTAGCCACCCAGGCCCTGTACTCCCACTCCTCTATGGTATATTCTCACACACGTCACCATAGCCTGCAATGTATCTCTCTTTCCAGGCTTTAGCATTATTAGCGTTGTTCTGGAACCCGCACGCCGGGAGATGCTTTTCAACACCCAAGTGGTCTGCTGCATCAGATTTTCCCAGTGAAATGGATCAGTCGATCGCGCGGCTACTACCTCCATGAATAGTCATTGTGGATCCAAGCAAGCAGGAACCCTGGAGCAGGCCTATCTTTTCTGCTGTTCCACATGACTTTTGTTACCTGTATGTCCCGCTGTGGGAATTTGGATGTTCTTTCCACTGGGTTGAAGTCCACACTGAAGGCTGAAATCTGTGCTCTTTGTCAGCAAGTGCTTCACATCCTCACTTTCAGAGAGCAAGCTCACGCCCTCTGCGTATCTGAGTGTTAATGTCTTCCTCCAATAAGCGAGGCAGGCTTGAGCGGAAAAGGACAAAGGATAGAAGTCACACAGAGAGATCAAGGAAATCCTCTGGCCAGCCACCAGTGTAGCACACTGGTGAACAATTCCTGGAGCACCTGACAAAGAGAGAGGTGGGCCACCCACTTGCTCCGCACACCCACCGGTGAGCAGTAAGATACTGAATATTCAACCTATTCCATCCCTGCCTCAGATGTACTCCTCCCTCGTTATCCCAGTGGCAGAGAAGCTTAATCTGAAATGGAAACAAATCTGTTAAAGCCACTGCACATTATGGAGGCTACTGGAATGCAGAGCACCAGAGGCACACAAATGTCTGTTCCAGCAGCTTGTGGGGAAGGTTGTGGTTTTCCACTCCATTATGGTCCCCAACACCCATCTTTGGAAAAGACTTGGACATTAGGCTGACTGAAGTTAACCCACCACAAAAGGACAAATACTATATAGGATCACTTTTACAAAAGATGAAAGTGAGATAGAGGTTTTTGTACTAAAAGAAACAGACATTGATGGTTACCGGGCCTGACAGAAAAACAGAGGAGGGGAAGCAGTGGACTAGAGGGTAGACACAAGTTAATTTGCGTGAAGGGGAGTACGATATTCTACAAGAGACAAAGAGGGGAACAATCAGATTAAGATATGCTTCTTGGAGACTGGATAAGCAGTTTAAATTGGGGAATATTGAAATGAGGATATGGAATTTAAATTTGTACCTTGTTCACAATAAAAAATGTTTTTTAAAAGTAATTTTAATTAAAGTTGTTTGTTTTGTATGATTTGTCTCCCCACTCTCCTTAATTTATTGTAGAAATAAGCCCTGCAAGTGACTCAATATTTTTATATTTCTATTTTGAAAAATTAAAAGTTTAGATTTCTATAGGCATATCATCTTTAAAACCAATTAATAACACATCTAAATTTTGTTTCCTTTGCCCCAAGTTTATATCACTTCATGTATTCCCATGTAAGATGATTCTCATTTATCTATATTGTTTATAATGTTCATCTAACATGAGCAAATATATTGACTGAAGACTATAATAATAAATAAAAGGGCTATGGAATCACAGCTGCTTTTAACCAACATTTCGACATCTTTGTAAGCTTCAGTACTGATCTTAGAATACCTATGCGAGTAGATGGCTCACTTTCTGAGAAGTACATTAACTCTTTCAAGTCCCCAGGGCACCATTCAGCAAATGACTTCTTAGCGATTTAAATATACCTTTCTGCCTGAAAGCAACACATTAATCTTCAGAACATTCTGAGCATACACAGGTCAGGAAATAGCTTTTCCTTGCCTTTCTTAGCTCAGAACATTATATAGCTTAAATTCCTGTACATATAATTGTCATTGAATTCTATTTGACTAGACTCTAAAGTAGTTCCCAGATTCAACATTTTACAAAGAAATGGATACATGAAGCTTTTTTTATTGAATTCCCAGAGCAACCACCCAGTGAAAGCACTGGGTAGAAGAACCTGAGTTTTAATATGATCGCATCATTAGTTTTGTTAACAGTGACTGAAACACTGGTGTTTAGTCATTCAGTGAAAGTAAAGATACAATCATAATAGCTCTGTAATAACATAAACAGTCTATGTTTACAATAGGACTTTTCTGATTATTAGACAGAAGAATCAATGACAAACAAAATAGCAAGAAGAAAATATTCTGTGTAATTAATTCAGTATATGGACAATGAGACCATTAACATACAAATTTAGGTAAAAATAAAATATAAGTGAGTGAATTAAAAGTTTGTTATATAAATTTACTTCTATTTTATTTTCATATTTTCTACAAAGGATCCATTTAGGTTTTTTAAAATTTGACAATTGTCCCTCTAAGGAGCAGAAAGAAAATAGAACAATACTTATGGTTTTGCTGATGAACATTTTAGGCTTTTTCTATGTAGTGCTATTCTATAAAGATTAAACCTCCACAAATCCTGCAAATTTAGGTGAAATGGAGGAGAGTGCTCTAGGTATACTGTCTTTGTGATGCGAAAATTCTAACAAAATGCTTAGCCTCCAGGCTGGCATATTATCCCACCCCAGACAAATTAGCAGTTTGTTAAAGGAAAGATTCATCAAAATCATGGGGGCTATTTCAACCCAATTAAGACATTCTGAAACTTTCTGATAGTATTCATAATGATCAGATAGCTATCTGTCATCTACTTCTCTGCCATGCATCTCACCAGTGTCTCCCAACAAGCTAAAGGGAAGAGGATGCAATGAACTAGGCTAGTATTGTTGAGCTTTACAAATATAAACTCGACACTAGTTTCTAAAAGAGGGATGGGAAATTGCTCTTTGGCCTATTGCAATGTATGAAAGAGAATGTCAAAGTCAAGTTTACGCCAGGTAGTGCGAGGGTCCTGTGGGAAAGAGGGTGCACAGCAGGCAGGGGCCTCAAGAGGATTGTAAGATCGAAGGAAAACCAGCAAGTTAGTCATACTCCACATTGGAGATGAAGCTCTGCTCCAAATTAAAGTGTAGAGAGTTTCTGTATAGTGCTGACAGTTGGCTGTTGCCTGGTAACCAAAAGGGCTGCTGGCTCAAACTTAGCAAGCTGCACTATGAAAGAAAAAATTGGTGATATAAGTCACTAGGGTCTACAGTCAAGAAAACTCTGTATAGTTGAAATGTCACTATGAGGGTCACTATGAGTTGAAATGTCTCAAAGGCACATGGCCACAATAACAGCACAGATTTTCGAGTCTAGGTAAATACTCTTGAAACTAACTTGCTATCTTTACTCCTATTATTTATTAAGTATTCATTTGTGAGAGTGGAGTGGGCCATGTTTCTATTTGCTGTAAATAGGGGTGCTGTGCTTCAGAATGGATGGGACAATGTCTAACAACAAAAATATTCATGGACAATAGATATCTTCCTTAATTACATTATAGGATAATATCAAA
Source organism: Nesogale talazaci (assembly GCA_004026705.1). NCBI lineage: Eukaryota > Metazoa > Chordata > Mammalia > Afrosoricida > Tenrecidae > Nesogale > Nesogale talazaci. The sequence goes on along the minus strand of PVJH01003555.1, from coordinate 29,621 downwards.
AATTAAATGTTTGTGATTCAATTTTACAAAATATGAAATGTGAAAAATTCTAACTTAGGAGACTGAAGAAATAATAAAGTTCAAGAATGTTGCATACATGGGAAATGATTTGATGACCCAGTTCTATGAGGATGCTTGAAACCTTGATAAGGTAAAGATAAATGAAGAATTTTCTCAGGAGTTTGTGGAATAGGTTTTGTATAATCATTGCTGATGATACTAAATTAAGACAGAGATAATCAGAGCAGGCAGTTCTAATAAATATGCAGCCTAATAATATTGAAAGCATAGAGGAAAAATGAGATGCTTATATTATGAATACTTTCTCCTCATTCACAAAATACAGAGAGTGCAGAAATGGTGGGGGTGGGAACCATACCACATCTCCTCTGGCTTTGCTGTTGCCCTGCAGTGGAAATCTTTCTTTACCTATTCTGACACTGATCATTCTTCCCACATCATTCCACTTTTATGCCAGATTCAATAATTCATTGCAAAGAACTGCACAGAACTCACAAATGATACTCACAAAGAAGTGAAGATATCATGGGATTTATTATATCACCACAACCATGAAAGACAACAGGAAGGATACATTATTTGGTTCCCAGCCTCATCTCTTCTCAGCCAGCATCCATGTCCCTTTCCAATCCTCAGCCTCTGAGCACATGGTCCCTGTGTCCCTTGATCTCTCCCTATGTGAGCAAAGAAATCTACCTCTCAATGGCGCTCCCTGCTCTGTCTTCTCTTCTGTTCCCTTGTCTCTTCGCTTGGCCTTCGCTGCATCTGGTCTCACCCTGGCACTTCATACAGAAATATCGAACATCTTCTGCTGACGATTCTGGGCTTTCTCTCTGGTCTCTCATCCCTCTAGCCACAGAATTGGAAACATAATCCAATCAGCGCACCCCTTCTATGACAATTATACCCAGCCTGTTTGCATAGTCTCACCACATCAATTGTTGGCAGTTATAAAATCAGGTATGAATACTATTGGACATTTCACCTTATCACCAACCTCTACCCTTTGCATAAATAATGTACAGTCCCTTAAGAATTTAGCCTGAGCCCCGGTGGCATAAGTGGTTGAATGCAGGACTGCGGCCCACGGGCTTATAGGTTCAAATCCAGTGGCGGCTCTCAGGAGCAGCACTGGGTAGCACTTATGTCCACCAGAGGCAGTGATGCCACCACCACCCCCCCCCTCCAAAAAAAATATAATCTTTAAAAGTCAATAATTCATTTACTGCTGTTCACAGTCAGTCTACACTTTGTATAATCTCATTTTCTCAACTGTATTTTAAATTCTTTGCTATTGGCCAAATTGATGACTTTATCAATGGTGTGATCCTATGTCTCAGGAAAATATAGGATAATGTTTGCTTGTTTTTCTAACACAAAAAGATAATACCATGTCTAAGGTGAGTCAGAGACAAGCACAGAGATATGAATGGATTTGGGGCTCACACAATCTAACTGCAATCTAATAGCAATTAGTCCTTCTGCTTGATAAATATCTCAGTAAAAGATCACTGGAGATATAGCACCATATGTGCAAAATGTGATGAAGAAATGATATGGATCTGGTTTGTCAAAAGGAAAGCAGCTAGAGACATCATAGCCTGTCTTCAAACAAGCAGCCGTCTACATGAAACCTGGGCTCATTCCACATGGAGGAAGCACATTATTAGCCTGTGTGATGCCAGGACTTAACACAGTCAAATTCTGAAGGATGGAAGGGTATCGGAATTTCAAATTAAGAACCTGTTATGTAGAAGTCTATGGATGACAATGGATACCCTAAATTCACTGGTAGACTCACACAGAAATTCCCTTATTTCTCAGAGCATTGTCTGGAGAAGTGAACAGCCTTGTTATCAGAGAGTATTAAAGAGGCGATTATAATAGATAGAACCAGGTTAAAGGTAAGACCTGACTTGATAAGCCTTTCAACTATTTAAAAGTTCTCTCAGTTTAAAAAATACTCATGTGCGGCTGAGCCCCAGTGGCGTAGTGGTTGAGTGCGGGACTGCGGCCCACTGGGTTAGCGGTTCAAATCCAGCAGCAGCTCTCCAGGAGAAAGGCAGGGCCTCCTACCCTACCAGAGGGCAGTTTTGCCAAAAAAAATACTCATGTGGAGTCCCAGTCTGAGAAACTCACAGGTCAGTTCTACCCTGTCCTGTAGGGTCGCTCTGAGTCAGCATCAATTCCATGGCCTTAAGTCTGGCTTTTTCTAAGTTCATTTATGTGAGGAAGACATCCCTGACTACGTCCATAGGAATTCTGTAAAGAAAAAAAAAAAGAGAAGGGGTAGGAATTCTGTGACTAATTGGGCTCAGGAGAACACGTGCATTTCCCCCCTTATATTTGTACAATGGACACCAGCCAAATAAATCATCATCTTACTTCTTAAAAAAAATAATCAAAGGGAACATCCATATGGATTAAGACTCAGGTGAATCCCTTCTGAATATAGACTGAGATGTGAGTAGCCTTGTTATCAGACAAATTGCATTGGAAAGTGGGCATTGGCAGATGTTTTCAGATTAAATTCTAACATCTTATCATTTGATCTCCATTTTTATCTATTTTAAAGTTGTTATAATTTTTAATATTTTCTGCCTGCTTTTCAACTGAGAGCTTTCTCTGTTTTTTAAAATCATTTTATTGAGGCTCATACAACTCATCACCATCCATAAATACATCCATTGTATGCAAAGCACCTGTATATTTGTTGTCATCACCATTATCAACATATTTTCTTTCTACTTAAACCTTGGTATTAGTTCTCACTTTTTCCACTCCCTCCCCACTCCCCTCACCCCCATGAACCCTTGATAATTTCTAAATTATTATTCTTTTTCTTGCTTTATTTTGTTATTGTTGTTAGCTATCTTGATTCTTTGTTATTTTTTTAATTTATGTTTCTGTATAAGATGTATAAAATCCAGGATGGGTGAAATTTCAAGGACAATAACTGGATTAATGGTACATTGGACGTATGGCAGTGGGGTATCGGATGGGAAAATGGGAAGTTAATAACAAGGACTAAAAGGAAGATGAAAATGTTCTAAAACATCTTGTGGTGATGCTGGTACAGCCCTTCTTGACAAGACTTAACTATTGAATTGTATGATAGCTGCATTGTGTCCCATTCAAACTCTTTATTAAAAAAAGAAATTTCATTCCACCACCTAGGTGAGTGAAGGGAAATGAAAAATCACCACATGAATGAAGCAAAGGGGATAATGTGACAAAGATTATTCTCCCCATGAAGAGAAGCTGAAATATCTTCTGTTCTGACCTGACCCTGCCTGACTGAACAGAAGCAAAAGGTCCTGAAAGAACCATCCTGCCTTCTTTCTTATAAAGCCAATTCAACCCCAATATAGTCCCAGACACACCAGCTCTGCTCCCAACATGTCTGTGACACTCTGCAAGGTATTGATCAGCATCAGTGACAGCAAGGACTGAACAGTCTCAGCAGTTTCTCAGTGACCACACCTTGTTGGGTGTTACAAAGCACCGCTGCAGCCAAGCTACCCTCAGTGAAGATGAGGAGATCTTTGAACTGCATGATGCTTTTGCCGCATCTACATCAAGTGCTGTGGATGCCCTTATCAGGGGCAGAGAGACCCCCTCTCTGCCTACTGAAACTGAGGAAGACCTCAGGGAGTCTGGGCATGGGAGGATCTATTTGCCCTCAATGGAATTCAGCTCCACTGGCTGCCCCTTGTGGCTGCTGGCCTGCCTTCTGCTGTAGTGCCCAGAAGCATAGCAAGTCTTACCTGGTAGCTCAAAGGATCAGGGCCAGGCTCTGCGCCACGGCCAGGGGGAGTCATTTCTCTGGCCTGCTTCCTGAATCTTTCAAGAGGACTGTGGTCCCCTCCCTGAGGGAGCAACGCTTCAGTCTATGGGTAAAGGGACTCACTAATGCCCCTCTGGACAAGATTCTCACTCCCCCTGGGCTTGCAGCTGAGCAGACTTTGCCCCTGAGAGACCAGAGCGGAGGTCTGTGGTCACCGAGGTTCCTTCTTTGCGAAAAGCAGCTTTGATGCTGTGGAGTCCCAACTCCCTACGGACGACGTGGCTCCTCTTATTTCTAAGGTGTTTAGGTACAAGCCTGATGTTTGGTATTCACAAATTAATCTAGGCGAAAAATCAGTTGCATACTGCATTCATTGTATTAGGTATTTCAGACCCTTTCATCTCTCGCCCTTACTGTCTAAGTTGCATATACCTGTCTTAATATAATGAATATGATAGTATTTTTTTAATTTTTTTGTAGGCAAACATAAACCATATGTACTGCACTGCCCTCTCCCTTCACTGTGTTTTTCACTTCCAAGAGCACCACACTTCCTTTGATTATGGTGAACACTTTCGCTGTACAACTTGTCTCCTCTCTAATTATGGCGTCGGCTTTCCATAATACTGTCAGCATTGGTTATGTCACCTCTCCTGAATCTAGCACTTCCAGAAAGAAACATATGTATTCATTCTCCTCTCTTACTTATTGCTATAAATGAATAGACATTTTCCTGTACTCTGATAATTTTCAACGTGAGACAGAATGCAACCATTTGCCCGGATTTCCTGTCAGAAGGTGTCCTTGGGCCAGTTCAGACTCTTAGCAGCTCTGTTTATAAACAGCACAAAGCCCTGCCTGGCACGGCACGATCCTCACACTGACAGCGGGATCCAAGCCTGTTGTTTCAGTCCTTCACTGTCTCTTGTTGAAGTTTTTCCTGAGGTTTTTCTGTCCTTCTTTCTATTAGACCAAACATAGTGACCTTCAACCAGGTACTGTCGCTCATGCTAACATGTCCTACACAAGTGGGACCGACCTCAGGATCTTTCCTTCTAAGGAGCATTCAGGCTGGAATTCTTCCAAGACAGATGTGTTCATTCTTATGACAGTCCATGATCTATCACATATTGGTTTCTAACCCCATAAATCAAAGGTATCAATTCCTCGGTTTTCTTATTCATTGTACGTCTCTACTTTCCTTGAATCAACTGAAAAAAAAATATGTGGCTTGGGTCATGAAAACCTCACTCCTTATGCTTTATCAAGAAAGTTTTTGCTCTTTATTTATTTTTCTTTAAGTTTTTGCTCTTTAAAGAGGACTTTTTTATTCCAATTTTATTTGACTGCTACTTCCATCATCACTGAGTAGATATATTGAAATGAATTATTTGAATACTTCATTTTTGCCTCATTCTATCATGATGTTGCTTATCAGTACAGCTGTGGAGATTTTTATTGGCTTTACATTGAGGTATTTATGCTGAAGTCTGCCGTATTTGACTTTTGGAGAAAATGTTTCAAATTCTGTTTTCTTTGAGTAAGCAAGGCTTTAGTCATCTGCATACTATAGACTGTTAGTGAGTCCTAAATTTGGATGCTTTACTCTATTTCTTATGGTGTAATTGTCAGAATATTTGTTCACTACAAAGTTTGAAAAAATAGGGTGGAAGCTCAACCTTTCCACATGCAGTTTCTGATATTAAACCATACAGAGTCCACTAGTTCTGCTTGAATAAAACCTCTGGAGTTATGGATAGGTTTCTTGCAATCTAAATGTTCTGAAATCTTCACTCTTATTAATGTTATTAACAATTTACTATGATCCTTGCTATCTGATGTCTGTACAGTCAACAAGCACAGGTGCATTTATTTATGGTCTTCTCTAATTTCAGCCAAGCTCTTACATTAGCAGGGATACTCTTGTTTCCTGTCCTTATCTAAATCCACTTTGAATTGCAGGCAATTTCTTTTCACAGTGCTTCTGCAGAATTTTGAACGATCTTGAACAAAATTTTATTTTTATACAATTTTAATAATATTGTGCTGTAATTTCTGTTTGACAAAATTTGTTTGGAATGACCACATGTATGTATCATCTTCATTTTTTAAGGCATAGCAGGGTGAATACTTTCAGCATTGCATCAGTTTTTTTTGAAACTTCTTAATTGTGATTCTGTCAATTATTTCAAATTTGTTTCTCTGTAATGTTACAGCACAGCTTCAACATGTTCCTTCTGTATATCTGTTCTAAATCATCTGCTGCCTCTTCCTTCAACTTCCTTCAGTACACCAGACATTTCTTCCATCTTCTTAGGACATTCCCCATATTATTTCCTTTTTGCCTACTCAATTATTCAATATCGCAATGTGAGGCTTGATTTTTTTCTTACTCCTTTCTGGCTAAGACATGTTGACTCCAAAGTTTCATTTTGGTTTTCTTCTTTGAATATCCATAAAATAATTGAAACGGATAATTCTTATCCAATTTCTCTAATTACCCCTCAGCTATATCAACTGCAAGTAGAGTGCTAGCTCCATTATTATACCAAATTTTCTTTTTTTTGGGGGGTGGCATCACTGTTCTCTGGTGGTGGAGTAGGACACCCAGCTGTTGCTCCTGTGGAGCCACTGCTGGAATTGAACCTCTATCCCAGTGGGCCGCACTTGTGCGCACAACCACTACGCCACCGGGGCTCAGCCCCATAACCAATTTTTATCAGCAAGTATCATGATAATGTAAATTCTAATTAAAACTGGTAATTTTCAAACCCTGTCTATGTCTGAAGCTTTTAATTCTATTGTCAATGATCAGATGTTATTTTTAAAACATATTCTTTTATATCCTTTCTTACATAATTTTAAATAGATTATATTTTACTTATTAATTTTTGGTACGTACCCATATGTTCAAGCTGATGCCTTCTTCTGCATTATCTTCACAATCTTCACAAAGAACGCTCGTGTTTTGCCCATTGTGTATGCTGAGCTATTGTTACCCTAGAGAGGTGCATCTCATACTGCAGCCACACATCAGCTAGTATCCCATTGTGATTCCTAAGCTTTTCACTTTCACTGTTGTAACAATACAATCTATTCTCTAGCCTATTGAGTCATGATCTCTATAAGGATATGTAGAAATACATGTACACATCCCAAAGAAAGCATTCTAATGACTGTTTTTCAGAATGACATTGATAGGCCATTTTTCCTGGTTGGCCTACTCTCAAAACTATACCTAAATATATATACCATGAACAGCTGAGCTCTTGTTTGGCATATCAGGGCATATCCTCCAACATTAAAGCAACAATCATATCAGTATAATATGCTGAACAGACAAAAGGTTGGAGAAAACCATGTAATTTCTATGAGGGGTCTCAAAAGTATTCATAGAAAAATATTTTATAATTCTGTTTTCATAAGCTTTTGAAGCCACTTTACCATATTTACACATGACCCGTGAAAGCCTGGTTTATTTCCCCAGCATCTATGACCCTCAAGTCCGTACTCACTCCCCCTCAACATTCTACTTCTCTATTTCTTTGAAATGACTTTAATCTGATAACTAACGCTCTTCTTTTGCTAACCGCTAAATGCTATTGTTGATTTAGATGCCTTAGACACTCCTGATTTACAGTGACCCCATTTGCAGTAAAACAAAACACTGTCTTGTCCTGTGCCAGCACACAGTCGCTGCAACCACTGTGTCAACCTATCTCCTGGAGGTTTTGTTGGCCAACTTTGCCAAGCATTATGTCCTTTCTCAGGGGCTGATATCTACTAATAACATGTCAAAAGTGAGGGAGAAATTGCATGGTACTCCCTTCTGAGGAGCGTTTGAGCTAGACTTTCTTCAAAACAGACTTGTTTGTTCCTTTGATGGTGCTTTAATAATCTTTAGCAGCACAGTCATTCAAATGCACTGATTCTTCTTCAGGTCTCCTAACTCGATGTTCAATTTTCACAGGCGTTTCAGGCAATTGAAAATGCTATGGCTTGAGTCAAGCTCATATCTTCTTTTTAGCGTTAAACCTCTTTATATCACATACATAATTACAAGGTCTGCTTGATTTCTGGGCAATAGGCTCTACAAACACTTTTGGCCTATTTTCTTACAAACTGGTTTAATAATAAAATAATTCTATTTACTCTCTATTGTATTGAGCAATGATATCCAGAAGGATATATATACATCCCAAAGTGGGAACAAGAAAAGGACATTGGAAATGTGTCTTCTATGTGCCAGGTATAAGACTGTCCAGAAAAGAGCATGTATTAAATGGAAGTCCGTGGTAATATTTTATCTAAGTTTGCAGTTGAAATGTGCATATTCATAATACATTCTTATTTGTACATTTTCTCCAAGATTTTATTGCAAATATATGTTGCAAAAAGTACAGCATTCAAATTTCAATCTGTTGTGTACCCTCTGCTCTATGGCTCTGAATAAATATCAGAAATGCTGTGAGTGCTGAATGCCAAAGATGATTGAAATCCCTCTGAGTCATATATTCAAAATGTTGTTTTCTCCTTGATGTGAAGTGTTTGCATTATGCAAAAAGCATAATTGAATACTTTATGCCAAAAAGAAGACAGAATAAATATTATAAAATTCTACATATCTAATCCTGTCTCTTTTAAAAAAGTAGAAGTAAAATAGCATCAGTACATATGAATGGAGAAGATAAAATATAGGACAGAGAACAGAATCTATTTTGTTAACACTGATTCAAGTAACCCCTAATTTAAACATGCTAATGACTGAAGTATTTTTTAAACTATTGTTGTAATTCTTAAATTTAGTCTAACATCTCATTTACTGAATTCAGTATTCAGTCTGTTAATGAGTAATCAGTTCCTCTTGAAATTTAGGAAAGCATGCCAGAACTCAGAGCTTGACCTGTTCTCACTGCCAAATCCTACCAGAGTCATTTGTCAGAGGGATTTTCCAAACAGCATTCATCATTACTACTCAGTCGATTCCAACTCATGGTGATCTGAAAGGAGAGAATAAAATGTCCCCACAGGGTTCCTTATGTCATAAATCTTCATATAAACAGACTGCCGCATCTTTCTCTTGCTGAGGGCCTGGTGGACTCAAACTGCCAATTAGGGCTTCAGCATTGGTTCAAGCGATGAGTAGAAATTACAGTGCTATAATTTTAGGGCACCCAGGGAGCTAACAATATCCCAAATATTTCCTAAGCTGACTAAAGAGAAGCAAACATTTAAAAAATATGGTCTTTCTTTAAATATTACTTGGGATAAATCATAATCTATATAGTTAATTTATATTTTCTTTGCAATAATATATAATTAAAATTAGTCAGCTTAATCATTTTTCAGTGTACAACTAAATATACACCATTTTGTGATTTAAATATCATTGCCATCCATTTCTAAAATAACTTTATGACCCTAAACAGAAATACAGTTCTTCTTAAGCAATAATCCTTCATCACCCCAGTCCAGTGAAGATATAATTGTCTCTAAGCAGAATTCTAAAAGTTGTATAAACATATGATGGCAGTCATGTGCTTGTGTTAATTTTATGATTGAAATGTGGGAGTGGATTCTGTCCTGTTAATCTGGAGATAGCCATTGAGTAGCCAATGAAGCCTCAGTGTGGGCATGACTTTTTTCTGAGACTTCTGGGAAATCTCACGATATTTCCCTCGTGAAGATGAGAGGTGTGGCAGTCATGTGCTTATGTTAATTTTATGATTGAAATATAGAGGTGGAGTCTAGCCTGTTAATCTGGAGATAGCCATTGAGTAGCTGATGAGGCCTCTATGTGGGCATGGCTTTCACCTGAGATTCCAGGGAAATCTTGCGATATTTCCCTCGTGAAGATGAGAAGCTATCTTCCCCAGTTGTTGGGAGTTAGTTTCAGAGACTATTAATCACAGACAAGACAAGCTGGCAGCGTTTGAGAAGCTGGAGGAGCCGGTGGAGAGACCACACAGCTTTTCCCTAATGGAACCAGACCTCTGAAGCTGGAGTGGCATGCTGTTGATGGACCTGAGCCCTGGAAGTGAGGAGTCATGGGGAGACCCCTGCCAGCGCCAGAATTCTGCACCCACTGACCTGTGACTTCCTGAGTTGGAAGCAGACTTTATAGACTAACTTCAGGCATATGGGTTAATATTGGACTTATGACTTTACACTGGACTGGATTGGGATGCCTTCTTAGTGTCACATTTCTTTTGCATATAAACCCTTTCCTTATATCCATATGCATGTCTTTGAAATTTGTTCCTCTAGTCTACCCGGACTAACACAAGAGGCTATCTTCCCCAGTTGTTGGGAGTTAGGCTGAGAGACAATGAATCATGTCTGGTCTTGGCACAAAAGACTCCATTTTTAGGCGCAGTGCCTCCATTTTACCTCTCAAGAGCTGACTCCTGCTAAACCCTCCCTGTGCCTAATCGCAAATTCCTGAAACCCTTTGTACTCAGAATCAAGGTGCTTGCCTGTTTCTAAAAGATATGCACTCCCGTCCTCCCATGACATTTAGCTAGATTTAACGACCGTCTCCCTTATGAATCCCAGCTGTGTGCACACCTCCCTTCGTTTGAAGATTAACACCTGCACTGGTCAAGGGGGTATAAAAACTTTTCCTTTTGCTCCCTTGGCGCGGCTTCCTCACCTCACGCTCCTTTGAGTTGCTGAAGTCGCCCGCAAACCCTCCAATAAAGCCTGCCCTAACCTCTGACTACTGCTTAACTGAACAAATCACAAACAAGACAAGATGGCAGCGTCTCAGAAGCTGAAGGAGCCAGAGGAGAAGCCACACGGCTTTGCCCTAATGGAGCCAGACCTCTGAAGCTGGAGTGGCCACGTGGGGCCCCTTTCAACAATGAGTTTCTTCTGCCCTCACTGGATGCTGTTGATGAACCCTGAGCCCTGAAAGCGAGGAGTCATGGGGAGACCCCTGCCAGTGCTGGAATTCTGCATCCACTGACCTGTAACTTCATGAGTCAGAAGGAGACTTTATAGACTGGCACATGGGCTAATATCGGACTTATGACTTTGTACTGGATTGGATTGGTATGCTTTCTTAATGTCCTGTTTCTCCAATATATAAACAGTACCCTTATATCCATATGCGTGTCTCTGAAATTTGTTCCTCTAGTCTACCCGGACTAACACATTATGGTACAGAGAGTGTGAGGTGCTAGAGGAACAAATCATAAAGATAGAAAGTAGATGTATGCTTGTCTTGTGCCTCGTGGTATTGTTACTTCTTTGGCTAGCCAGAAGAAGATATGTCCTAGTAGTTTACTGAGTTATTTTCTGGAAACAATGTGGGAAGTTAAAGTTTCAATTACTTTGTTCAGATGCTATCTTTGGTTATTCCTTTATAAAATGGGTATTCTGCTCAAGGACAATGGTTAAGAAGGTCAGAATGCCTGACTGAAGGCAGTGATCTGTTTTGATGCCTTCAGAGACCTAATTCAATGTTTTTGTGTAAACAGTAGTTTAGATGAGGATATAGATAAGCTTAATAAGTATTGACCTTGACTGTTTTGAGAATTAAGTTTGATTTCTGACAATGCTGCTTATACTGATTTTTTATGCCTGTTATTGTAAATATGAGGATACATAGAAATGTTTATTGGGAAGTATGGAAAGAGTTTGCAAATCCAGTTACCTCAAGCCAAGCATTGACCTCTAGAGGGTTTAGGACTTAGCTTCAAAGACATCTCTAAAGAGATTAACCCCTCCTGGAGCTTAAATGGGGTTAGGCCACACCTGGAAAGACTTCTCTGAAGAAAGTAGCCCCACACAGCCTTTCAGAGTACTCAGGATACTTGTAGTCTGAGAGAAGGTCAGACTGACAGATAAAGAAGGATAGAGTCTATTTCCTTGGAAAATTCTGGCTAGTTATTATCTTCAGAAGTGAAGGAATCTGAAACCATGAAGATAACTTCTCTCTGGATCTGAATGTTAAGGAAACTTGTGGCAGGCTGAAATGCTTGTTAGGTGACCACCCAGATTTACTGCTTGTCAGTGATAGCAGGAGAAATGCAGCAATAAAGAGCCATGTTGACTTTGGCCACTGACACCCATGGACTTTGTTCACAGGAAATAGAGAAGATGAGAGTGGGTTGACTGGTCTGAAGTTCATGACCTAGCATGAGAGAGCTAGGCATGTTGAGAATTTGTTGGGACCTTGGTCTAAAGAGAAGGCGACCAATGGCCACCATGGTGAGGCTAAGAGAAACAGCCCACATTGAGTTGACCAGAACCCAACCAGAGAAAGAGAAGTGATGTGAGTCTGTGAACTGGGGCATATCACTTCTGACTTCATGGATGGCCTGTTCTGATTTGACTTTGCTAACGGATACACACTTCACGAGTTTCCAACTGTAATGAAGATTCATCACATTAGAGATATGATTGCTTCCTTAGAGCACCGGGTTGATGTAAGTGGGCAATATAGAAAGTAGATATCCAAAATGAGGGAATGGACACATGGGGTGGTTGGCTTGCAAACCCTTATAGGTGGTGGAATATATAGTCATAGGATTAGAGGATCAAGGTGTAGACATTTTGTAACTACAGTTGTAAGGCACAGGATATCTTTTGTTCACTTATAGAATATTATTTTTAAATGATGGTGACACATGTTGAATTGTATGCATTTTAGTTTAATCCTGTTAGGTATTGATATGATTTTATTATTATTTGAAAGTTACGTATGGTTACAGAGTTATGTGAAAGTATAACATTAACAAGGGGTGGTCTGTGGCAGTCACATGCTTGTGTTAATTTTATGATTGAAATATAGGGGTGGAGTCTAGCCTGTTCATCTGGAGATAGCCATTGAGTAGCCAATGAGGCCTCTGTGTGGGCATGGCTTTCTCCTGATATGTCTGGGAAATCCCACAATATTTCCCTCGTGAAGATGAGAAGCTATCTCCCTGATTGTTGGGAGTAAGTCTCAGAGACGATGAATCACGGACAAGACAATATGGCAGCCTCAGAGAAGCTGGCGGAGAGACCACACAGCTTTGCCCTGATGGATCCAGACCTCTGAAGCTGGGGCGGCCACATGAAGACCTCTCCCTGTGATGGGTTGCTTCTGCTGTTGATGGACCCTGAGCCCTGGAAGCAAGGAGCCATGTGGAGACTCCTGCCAGCACCGGGATTCTGCACCCACTGACCTGTGACTTTGTGAGTTGGAAGGAGACTTTATAGACTGATTTAGGGCATGTGGGTTAATATTGGACTTATGACTTTGAACTGGACTGGGCTGGGATGTTTTCTCAATGTCCTGTTCCTCTTGTATATAAAACTTTTCCTTATATCTATATGCGTGTCTATGAAATTTATTCCTCTAGTCTACCTGGACTAACACATACACACAAGAAGCCTTCAAAGAGTTTGTGGTAAAGTTATAATATCTTGATTCCACTTTTCCCATGAACACATGTAATCCCTAATGTATATTTGTATTTCCAGAAAGGATATACATCAGATGGTGATAAGACTCTTTCAGGTATAGCATCAACCAGGATTTGATAAGTTCACGATTAGGTGCGTGGATGGGTCTGCAGCCTGAGTAGTCAGGCAGCAAGCAGTGAAAGAGGCCTGGGAAAATGCTTAAGAATCTTTTACCCAATAATTTCACTTAAGTCTAGCTCCATCAATTGCCAGGTTTTAAAAAATTCTGAAGAGCAGAAATAATGCTTAAAATGATTCATTTCTAGAAATACTGCCAATCAAACAGAAACCTGACTGACATGTTTGTTCCATTAGCAGATGGCTCAGATGTTGATTCCATGCGTGTGTAAGCTGTTTAGCTTTGAGTGTCTACGTACTGCCTTTTGAAGGTGACTGAAAATATCTGCACCTGCCAAATCTCATCATGAACATGCAACAGTTGGTGGTGCTGGCACATGTCCTGTTCAAAAAGAAAAAAATATCTATTAGTCATGTATTTTAGGTAGAGTTTTATCAACAAGTAAGCAAATGGCAATGTAGATTAACTGAAACTTAAATGCAAGCTTCTGAATTTGGTTTTTGAGTCTTTAAGACTCTGAGTCTAATAGTCAGCTCTTACTCAGTTTTACAATTACACTATGGTGACATGGATAATTTGAAAGCATTAGAAACATCTGGCGTGCATCACATTTTCATTATAACTACCTACAAATGTAGAAATACCATCCTCAAAACGTTGGACTTGCTTTTGCTTTGTGACTTTTAGCTTTTTATTACATCTCTGCACATAGCTTTTCAGCTATTAGAATAGATCAAATTGCATGCTGTATGTATAGATTTAGAAACCTCAAGTCTGCAAATCACAGACAAAACTGCTTTGTAAAGAACTCATATCTCACACCATGTACAACAATGAACACAGATGGATTATCAAACTAAACATATGCCCTAGAATCCTAAAGGTCATCAATGAAAATTTAGGGACAAATGAAAGGGTCCTAATTGAAGACATAAATGCACTTCCAAATATAATGAAACATTCTTATGCTACAGGAGAAAGTATACAGCTGGGACCTTCTAAAATTGCGTTTATATCATAAAACATAATCAAAAAGAAAAGAGAGAGCCCACAAAATGGAGAAAATATGTATCAGTGACGTATCAGATAAAAGGCTAATTAAAAAAATAATGTAAAACTATAAAGTTTTAAAATGAAACGTGCAAAAAACTAAAAATAGGTAGAGGATATGAAAGGCAGTTCATCAAAGTTGACACCCACGCAATTAACAATCATATGGAGAAATATTTGTTTTCATTGACAATATGAAAATAAATGTTAAAAGAATAGTAAGATAAATTCTCATGCTGATATTTTTACTGGGTTATTTTAAGGAAAAGAATAAATAATTCTGAAGAAGATGTAGAGAGATTAAAACATTTATCCATTACTGTTGGAATTGCAGAAATTTATAATCGCTATGGCAAAGAATATGTGGGTCCCATAAACAAATGCCAATATTAATACCTATGAGCCTGCAGTCTCTCTACTTGGTATATACTGTAAATGAATAAAGAACAAAACACAAATAGACATATGTACAAAACCCCAACAAAACTCCTGCCATCCAGAAAATGCTGATGCATAAAGGCTCTATAGGGCAAGTGGAACTCCTACTCTTTTCAGGAATAGAAAACCCTTATGTTTGTTGTAGCAATGACTATCACAACAAAAAAGATGGAAACCATCCCAAATGTACATATGTACAGAAATGGATAAAAAACCCTCTGGAATATGCAAAATAGAATGTGATGAATCAAAACAATAATGAGGAGTCTGTCAAAGATCTCATGACATGAACAAAAATGAAAGGATATTGTGCTTAGTAAAGTTAGTCAATTTATTAAAGATGAATATTTTATGGCACTATTGTCATAAAGGAAAACATTTCTAAACATGATCTTCACACCGAACTGCAATACTTTTGAAGTTACCAAAATCCCAGGGCAGAAACTGAGAAGGCAGAAAAAAGAATGGGACAGAATGATAAAGGGAGATGGGAAAAGAAGAACAAAAAAGCCCACAAAATCTATGGAGCTTAACGGAATACTATCATTGGTGGGTGAGATAGGCTGTGGGATTTCACTAGGGGTCACATACCCCAAATCCATAATTTGTTTTTCAAAGCTATAAGTGTATTTTTTTTACAGAACAACCTTATCAACTTCAAATCTTTCTCCATTATAGTTCATACATTTGTCAAATCTGCAATTCCATTCTTTGAAACATTTTTCAAACACATCTGGCTGGATGACTGACCACATCTCCCTCAGTTTTTTCTTCACCTCTTTCAAATTATCATATCACTGTCCTTTCACATGTCTCTTCATTTGCATAAACCAAAATAAATCATAAAGAGAGAAGTCAGGTGAGTGAGGTGTATGGAGCAAGAGAGGCATGCTGGGCTGTTTATTTTTCCCCAAAAACTGGTGCACTGAGATGGCTGCATGAACAGGTGTTGTCATGGTAAAACCAGTCCCAAATCTGCCACAAAACAGGCCATTTTGTTGCACACTGTTTTGCACTCTTTTTCAAAAACTCAAAATTGAAAGCTTGATTGACAGTCTGATCTGGTGAAATGAACTCCAAATGCACTATCCCTTCGCCCCCCCCCCCCCAAAAATGAGCATCACCTTGATCTTTCATTTCACTTGATGAGATTTTTTTTTTTTTTGGTGAGGTGATGATGGCATCTTCCACTGGTTTGATTGATATCTATTTTCAGGTTCATACGAATATCCCTATGTCTCGTTATCAGTAATGACATTGGAAAATTTATTCTGAGTTGCTTCAGGGCTATTCTTTCAAAGCAAGGTATATTTCCACTGATGCTTTTTCAGCTGGTCAGTCTGAACTCAAGGCACAAATTTCACAGCAACCCTTCTTATTCCCAAATCTTTAAATTCACTGTTAAAATTCACTAAACTGAGCTCCAAGATAGTCCAGATAACTTCCCCGCCTCTTCAATGGTTCATCAGTCTTTGAGCACAAATGAACAATTCTGCCTACATTTTCATCTGTTCTGAGAGTTGGTGGATGTCCAGTATGAGATTCGTCATCAAATGATATCCTTTGAAATGAGAAAACCAATCAGACACTTGCGTTTTTCCCACATGGCTGGCTTTTTAAGCTGTGTTCAACTTCCCAATTTCTGTGACGCTTTTCCTGAGCAGGAATTAAAATTTCACAACCACACACTGTCCTCTTAAATTGGCCATCACAAAAGTGAAGTTCAAGGAAAACTCTTTATGAAAAAAAAATGCACTATGACCAAAGAGTACCTTCTCAACCTACTCAGACACCTTCTCAGGGGCACTAACTCAGAGAGAGGTGCTCTACGCTCCATGCTTACCTATTGGGAAAATTGTATGTTGTGATATCTCTGCCAAGTGAAGATTTTTTACTGTTTTATTTAGTGTGGATCCCCTTCTACAGTATTTTTATGTGTGTGTACAGTATTCTAAACACAAAAAAGAAATAAATAGCATTTAAAAAGGAGAGAGAAGAGAAGGGGTAGGAAAGTAAAAGAGAAGGAGGAGAAGGGGGAGGGGGGGTAAAGGTTCCAGGCTCCTATTACAAAAGAACTAAACATTGGTCTGAGTGGTTATAAACACAGGAAAAGTAAAATTGAATCTGAGTTAAATTGTTCTTTGGCACACAATTCTCCCCTACCTCAAGGTGCCTTTTATAAATACATTTTCAAACCAGAAGACAGTGTTTGTTCTTTGCAATCAACCCAGTGCTATCAAGCCAATTGGTGACAATTCCATGCCACATAGAATAGAACCACACTCCACAAAGTTCCCAGGGGCTTCTATTTCTAAAGGAGATAACAGACATTTCTTTATAAGTACCTATGGGTAGATTTGACTTTCCACTTATTTTTTCTTACATTGAGTTATAATCCATACTAAAGACTATAGTGTTAATCTTCAACAGAATGTGCTTCAAAGCCTCCTCACATTCAGCGAGCAACGTTCTGCAGGGTGCTAATGAGTGCTCCTCCAATGCTGATGTTGCATTCTCCTTCATATAGTATTTTTTTCAGATTATTTGCTCAGCACAGATTTTGAATAAGTTTGGTGAGAGGCATCAACCCTGACACACACCTCTCTTGATTTTAGACAATGCAGCATATCCTTGTTCTGTTCAAACAACTGCCCCTTGAGCTATGCACTATTTTTCCATGAGCACAATATAGTGTTGGTAGTCTCATTTTTCTCGAGGCTATTTATAGTTTGTTTTTGGTGCACACCATTTAAGAATTTAAGACAGTCACTAAAACACAAGTAGTCATCCATCTGATATGTCTGCCTTCACCCAAGATTACCCTGACACCACACTGGTATGTATGGGAAAGAGAAACACAGGAAATCCAGGACAGAAGATCCCTTTAGGGCCAGTAGTGAAAGTGGTGATACTGGGAGAGTGGGGGGAATGTGGGGGGAACCAATTTTAAGGTCCTATCATACATATAACCTCCTCCTTGGGATACAGATAAAGGGAAAGTGGGTGAAGGGAAAAGTAGGATAATGTAATATATGACAAAATAATATAATTTATATATTATCAAGGGTTCATGAGGGATGGGGAAGTAGGATGGGAGGTGGAAAATGAGGAGCTGATATCAAGGGCTTAAGTAGAAAGCAAATGTTTTGATAATGATGCTGGAAATAAATGTACAAATATGCGTGTCATACAATGGATGTAATATGAATTGTGATAAGAGTTTTATGAGCCCTCAATAAAAGGATTAAAAAAAGAATACCCTGACATTAGTAATGGGTACATGTATGGCTCTCTTCCAATCTGTCAGTGAGCAAATGAAGGGCCCAAAAGTTTTATTCCCACAGACTTTAATCCATCTATGTTCTAGGGTTGATTCTGTGAGAAGGCAGCTCTCCCTGGGGTACATTTCAAGATCTGAGGAGCTCATTTTTTGGTAATGCCTATGACAATATTCTACTTCTTTTCATGAGATTTTCAGGATCTGACAATGTTTTGATTTCTCCAAAGTTTGCAATTGTTGATTTCTTAGATGCATACCATTGATTCCTTCTTAGTCTGGAAGATCTGCTGAGACATGTTTACTTTTGCTGATCATGCTGGTATCATATGTGTATGTCAGGTGACATGACTTCCAGCATCTCAGCAAATTGTAAATCATCACAAAAGCACAAACTCACAGTTAAATGTTGGGTGACAAAGAAAGTAAATTATGTAATTAAATACCCAGAATAAATTTAAAAATCCAGTGCAGTCTCCATAGGTTATTAAAGTAGGAAGATTGTAAATTTTGCTGGTGTACTGCAAAATAAGTTGTTTGCAAATAATATATCCAAGTAAATACTCTAATCAGAATGCTTTATATTTGGTTATATGACAAATAATTATTGTCTAGTCCAGGGATTCTCGATCTATGGTCCACAGGCTGCATGAGGTCTACAGAAGACATTTATCTGGTCTGCCAGGTGTTTTTGCTGCCACTGTTGTCCTGCTTAGCAGCTGACTCATCTGGGGCCTGCAGTGAATTTGTTCATAGTTTTTTGTGTTTTTTTTTTAACTCTAGCCCAGTCCTCCAATGGTCTGAGGGACAGTGAACCAACCCCTGTTTTAAAAGTTTGAGAACCCTTGATGGTCTTTACTAAAATTAATAGAATATTTTTTGAAATGGGTATCACTTTTTTTTGGAAGTAGTAGACCAACTTGGAATAGTAAAATCATGAAAAAGTAATATGCTAAGTTTAAACAATACACATTAGTGTTTCCACTTGTTAAATTTTTTTAAAGAAATGAAATATAAATAGTTGTGCTATATTATTTCCATACCAGAAGTTATGATAAGATCAGGTGCTGAGTGTGTAACTGACTATCAGTTAGCCACCCATATGCAAGTTCATATTGAAGCAGAAGAAATGTAAAACATGTCTAATAAAGCAAAAATATAAAATTGAGTCTATCCTACCTGAATTTCAAGAACACTTCAAGAATAGATTTAATGTATTGATCACTAATGACAGACGACCTATGAGTTGTCGGATCAGATCAAGAATATCATGCAGGAATAAAATAAAAAGTCATTAAAGAGATGGGGAATAATGAAAAAAATCAAAGTAATTCCTGAGGAGACTCAATATTTGCTTTTAGTATCAGAATAGCTAAGACATGTGAAAGGAATGATGATGTCAAATAGCTAAAGAGAAAAAATCCAAAGGGTAGCTCTGGAAGACAAAGTAGAACAATATAATGAAATGTTCAAAGACCTTGAGCTATACAATAAAGAAGGAAGAAGACACTCAGCACATCAGAAACTTAGAGAACAAGAAAAAAATCATGCCTTAATTACACTATTGAAAGATTCTTTTGGAAAAGTCTTAATGAAGCAGGAAGCATTAAATAGAGAGAGGGAAAATGAAGAGTCAGGTATCAAAAAGAACGTGTCAGCATCCAAGCGTCTTAAGGGGCAGCATATGAGCAATAATCAATGACACTGAAGGAGGAAGTTCAAGTTCCCCTAAAAGGCATTAGTCAAGACCAAGCTTCTAGGAATTGATGAAATCCCTACCAAAATGTTTCGCCAGCTGAAGAAGCACTGCAAGTACCCACTCATCTATGCCAAGAGAGTTGGAAGACAGCCACTTGGCCAACTGACTGAAAGCGATCCTTAGTTGTACTCATTCTGAAGAATGATTACCCAATTGAATTCTCAAATTATAGAACAGTGTCACTGATATCACATGCAACAAAATGTTTGCTGACATTCAGCCAACAATGACTGTGAGAGGTTCAGGACAGACTTTGAAAAGGACATCGAGCAAGAGATACCATTCCTGATGTCGATGGAGCTCCACTGAAATCAGAGAATTCCAGAAATATAGTTACTGGTACTTTTGTTTCATTGATGGTGCTAAGGTATTTGACTATATGGACAATTATAAACTATGGATAGTCTTTTAGAAGAACTGAAATTCCACTAATGAAGAACCTGCTCTTGGGTGATAAAA
This sequence comes from Nesogale talazaci, assembly GCA_004026705.1. Lineage (NCBI taxonomy): Eukaryota > Metazoa > Chordata > Mammalia > Afrosoricida > Tenrecidae > Nesogale > Nesogale talazaci. The sequence continues at coordinate 9,298 of PVJH01003555.1, read as the reverse complement.
TGGTTGCCTGACCACAATGAGGGAATGCTGCCTTGTTTAAATCAGGAATGCATGTGAGAGTAGTCTTTCTAACATACTTATTCAATTTGTAGGCTGAGAAAATAATTAGACGAGCTCAATTATATGAAGAAGAATGAGATACCATAATTGGAAGAATGTTTATTAACCACCTCCAATTTGCAGAAGACGCAAACTTATCTGAAGAAAGTCGGGAGGGCTTGAAGCACTTACTGATGAAGATCAAGCATAACAGCCTTCAATGTGAATTACAATTCAATGCAAAGAAAACCTGTGCTAGTCCGGGTAGACTAAAAAAACAAATTCATAAACATGCATATACCTATAAAGAAGAGGTATATATACAAGAGGAATGGAACATTAAGAAATCATCCCAATTCAGTGCAGTCTAAGTGCCATAAGTCTGATATTAGCCCATATTTTGAATACCAATATATAAGGTATTCTTCAGACTCACAAAGCACATGCAATGATTCTATGACACAGGCCAACCGGTTCAGAGTCTTGTGTATCCAGTGGTGTTTGAATCATCTCAGCACTTTCAGGAGTCTCCAGTGGCTACTCCAGCTCCAGAGGTCAGCTCCTCCAAATTCCAGGATTCAGGATCTATCATCATGCTGCCATGTTGTCTTGCCAGTAGAGTGTCTCCAAGAGACTGAGTTGATAGTCTCTCACCTCTATGAGGTGAATATCATGAGATTTCCCAGAATTCTCAGTAAAAGTTATGGCCACACAGAGGCCTTATCGGCTATCTCCAGAATGACAGGCTAGACTCCACCCCTACACTCCCAATCATGAAATTGACATGAGTACATGACTGCCACAAACCTAAAATCCTCACAACTGGGCCAACAAATAACGTCATAATCAAGGGGCAAAGATTGGAAAGGTGACAGATTATCTTCTTGCTGGGATACAAGGTCAGTGCTCATAGGAACAGCAGTCAAGAGCAAAGGCACATCGTACTGAGTAAATTTGCTGCACAGGACCGCTTTAATGTACTGATAATCAAGTATGTTACTCTGAGGCTATCGCACACCGAGTTAAGCCATGGTGTTCCAGGGCCTCGTATGCATGTGAAAGTTGAACATTGAACACAGAAGATGGAAGAAAAATAGATACATTTGAATTATGGTATTAGTGTGGAATATGAACTACCAAAAGAACATACAAGGCAGTATTGAAAGGACAAGTAGCAAACTCCTTAGAGACCAGGTTGGCAAGATTTGTCACTTACTTTGGCTATATTGTCAGGAGAGGCCAGTCCCTTGAGATGTATATCATGCTGGGTAAGGAATAGGGACAGCAAAAAAAAGTAGCTCTTGATCTCCTTCAGCAGAATAACAGGTTTATGAGGAGATAAAGGCTAAACTATCCTCAAAGTTCATATTCAGACCCCTCCCTCCTCTTTCAGAAATGCCAGTCCAATCCCTGTCCCCATATCAGTAAATGCTATGACTCTGCTCTTGAACAAGATGTAGAACATTTAACTACAAACGTACTGTCCATCAGACCTGATGATTCTTTGATTAAAAACTTTAACTAGGAGGACAATACTTGTAGAAGACTTTCCCAAACCTTAAGGAGCCCACCAAAAGGAAATATTCAACACTCCCATTGAGTGAAGCCGACCAATGCAAACCTGCAGACCTAGTCTACACAACTGTTGTTTTCCATAGAAAAACCACTTCTACATTTGTTTTCCACAGAAATAGCATTTCTACATGTTATTTAACCAGGAAATTGTGCCCAGGTCCTGTGTGAATGATCCTCAGGAAGCATTCCCATACATTGTCCGGCCATAGTTACCACAGTCCTTTGGAAGGATACCCTGTTTACTTTGTTTCCATCTCTTTTTCTTTTTCTTTCTCTCTCTCTCTTTTTTTTTTCCATGTACCAGTGACCGGGCTATGGAGGTCGCTGAAAAGGAATAGCCCCCATCCATAAATCACAGTATTGCTCTGGCCCATTATCATGAACCAGACAGCTGTACTTCAACAACCGCACCAAGCAACCACATGGCATCCCTTTTTCTTAAGTATTTCTTTTTTTTTTTTTAGGCATCACTGCCCTCTGGTGGTGGGAGTAGGAGGCCCAACCTTTGCTCCTGTCAGCTGGAATTGAACCTCCATCCCAGTGGGCCGCGGTCCCGCGCACATCCACTATGCCACCGGGACTCAGGCCCATTTCTTGAGTATTTCAAGGAACTCTTTTTCTCTGGACTCTGAGCCAGGAATAATTATGTATCTTCTAAGCAGTAGGTGTTTCATAACTCCATCATCATATATATTCTTATGTTACCCTCTTGCGTGAGTACTTAAAATCTCACAGTAATATGTGCCTCCCACCTCAGGAAATGTTTGTACCCTGATAGTAATTTCAATTCTTTTCATCAGTTTATTTAGGAACCTGCCTGGTGAGCTACTGGTACATGGCAGGCAACTGTACAGCCGGCAGATGGAACCCAGTAATAACTCTCATGGACAGAGCTGTGGAAACCTGGCTTTGTAAAGCCATGAGCACGCTATGGATGAGTAGATCTGGTCCGCTAAGTCATCATGATGCATATTCAGCTCAATGGCAGCAACTTTTCTTGCTTTGCTTTTCTTTTTGTTTCTTTCCTGGGTTTTTAAAATTTTTCTGACTTTGTTTTTTAAAAATCCTCCACAAAGTGTTTTATTTTTATATCAATTGATCAAAATGTGTTAAAGCTATCTTAAGTTCTTTGGGGGAATAAGATAGGAATAATGGGAAATAATCATGTGAGATAATACCACTGCTTATTTTCTTTTTCCCACATGAGTTGCTCTTTTGAAAGAATAATGAGAGCTCATAATTAGGCCAAAGGGAAGTTGTTATGTGTTAATAATGGGTGTGCTTATATGTAGCTCCTAATTGTAAAATGATTCACTTGGATGTAATAAAAGCCAAACAATTTTTGAGGTAATTGAATGAATAGAGGTAGGACACATAAAGAATTCTCAGAGGTGAGAGAGACCGAAGAATGAGAGGGAAAATAATGGTTGTAGAGGTGCATGGTCTCTGACCAACTGTTCAAATGAATGAATTAACCTCTTTTAAGTAATATTTATTGGGCTATTAAGCCTATTTTTATATGATTCTTTTGAATTCTTTTGTGTTTTTTCTGATATTCTTTCACAGATATTTTATTGTGATTCTGGTCAGAATGGCTGATTGTGATTCCCAGGCTTCATCTAGATCTTCTGGTACAGGCTTAGAGGGATTGTAGATAATATAGTCTATTAATACTTTGGACTAATTGTTTCCTTCAGGCTATGATTCATTTTTCTCTATTCTGGTTAGGAATAGACCAACTGTTACATTGCAGATGGATGTTCAAATGCTTTTAAGATTCACCAAAGTAGAGCATTTTTTTAAAACCAACAGCCTTACATTATTTATTGTTAAATTTCTTTTTTTTAATTTTATTTTTGTTTGTTTTGTTTGTTTTTTGGGAGCATCATTGCTCTCTGGTGGGGGTAGGAGGTCCACACTTGCTTCTGGAGAGCTGCTACTGGATTTGAACCACCAACCTAGTAGGGTGCAGTCCCACACACAATCCCTACACCACTAGGGCTCAGCTGATTTATTATTAAATTTCATGAGGAGGCATATTAGAGCATCTTATATATTTTATGGCAGGAAAAATTATTTTATACATATTGCTGTTATTATATTTAGGTTGCACCGAGGCATTTCTCACCCATGGTGACCTTATATACAACAGAAGGGACCATGGCCTAGGACAGCATAGAAATACACTTTTTGATTTCTAAGCTCATAAATATTTACAGGAGTACACAACTTTATTTTTTTCTTGGAGGAACTAGTGTTTTGAAAGGTGGATCTTACAGTTAAAATCCCAATGTGTAACACATTATGCCACCAACGTTCCTATTTGTCGAACAGAACACTTCAAGAAAAAAATGGGTAAGTAATCAAATGCGGTGAAGAAAGCTGATGATGCCTGTCTATTAAAAGATATATCATCTGGGGTCTTAAAATATTAAGGTTAGACAAATTGCTATTAAGCAGGGAAACAACAAAGCCCACATGGAAGAAGCATACCAGCCTGTGTAATCATGAGATGTTAACAGAAATAGGTATCAGAAGTTTAGAAACAAACCATCAAATTGATGTAAAGGAACATAGAAAGATTGGAGACCCAAATCCCACTTGTAAGCTCATTGGATAGTGTGCTAGTCTTGGTACATGAAAGAAACAATTCCACAGAAACTCGTATGTGTAAGGGAGATCTTATATAAAGGATAAATGCACATCAAGAAAACAGCCCAACAACTCAGTGCTAGCCAAGCCAACAAGTCCCAACATTAGCCCATATGTCCAACACCAGTCCACAAAGTCCCCCTCCATCTCATGAAACACATGCAATGAATCTGACTGCAGGAGAAAAGCCAAATCATGAATGTGTAAGCATCTCATTGCTGGCAGGGCTCTCCACGTAGCTGCTCCAGCACCCAGGGCCCCATCAGGGTAAGTCCATCTGACTTCTCTTTAGGGATGTCTTGCAAAAAGTGAGCTTTGCCAGCTGAAGCAGGGAATTGACTAAGACCATTGCACCCTGATATAACCATCAGAAAGATTCCTTGAGGCTACGGGAAGAGAGTGGGAGGATAAAGGAGGAAGGCGGAACTGATCACAATGATTTCTGTATTGTCCCACTTGACGGAAACAAATAGCTGAACGGATACATTGGATAGTGTAAAAGACAGCAAACTAATAATAACAGTAATATACTAATAAAAGGTTCCAGGGAAGTAGGTTGGGGGAGGGATGAGATAAAGGGGAGCTGGTATCAAAGAGTTCAAGAAGAAATAAAATGTTTTAAAATTGATGCTTACAGTCAATGTACAATCATCCTTGATCTAATTGAATTATGGATTGTTATAATATCTGTAAGTGTCCCCAATAAAATGATTAAGCACAAAAGAACACTTCAAAATTTATCTGGAAGCATAAGGCTCTCTGACGAGATAGTATCAATCTGCCTACAAGGACATGTTGTTAAGACAACTATTATTCAAATTTACATAAACCACTAATGCTAATTATGAAGAAATCGAGTTTTACCAAACTTTTGTTTAAAACTGTTCAAATATGCAATCAACATACATTAATAATTATTTATTATATTGACAAATACAGAAACAAAGAGTTAGGATCAGTAGTTGGAAAATCTGACTGTGGTGATAGGAATAAATCTAAAGATTGCACGAAAGAATATTGCAAGTTTCTTTATTGTAAATATATTTTAACACTCAATTGACTATACAGATGAAATTTTCCAGATAAGTACATAGAAATCAAATTGACAATGAAGAGTCAATGAAAAAATTCAATGCCATCAGCCAAAATATACTATCAAGAGCTCATATGAAAGCTCAGATTGAAGTTGAAATCAAAGAACAGCAGAGATGTTTCCTTGTGTTTTATTGACTATTCAGATTTCAATCTTCATAGATTATACTAAAGTGTAGATTACATTGAGGAGAATAGGAATTCAGGAAGAGTATTAAAATAATACACTTATTACTTTAAATAAGGCCACTAAATATCTGCAGAGATGTAGATGACAGAATCTTACTTATTGAAAATGAAGGCTTAAAGCACATGTTAAAAGAAAACAAAAAATTTCAACCATCAATATGGATGGAAATTCAATACTAAGTAAACAAAACCCTCATAATAAATTTGATAGACAATATAACATAATAGAGATAATATTTAGCTGTAAAGAACATAATTTTATTTGTATCCATATTTAATCCTTATAGAAGAATCAGACAATATGCTTAATTTGACAAGTGTATCATATGCAACTTCTTCAGTTTTGAAGTATAAAGACATCATGCTGAGGACTAAAGTTCACTTGACCCAAGCCAAAAGATTTTCAATTGTCTCTTATGAATGCAAATGTTGGAGTTTGAATAAGGAAAATCTCAGAAGAATAAAGGTCTAGATAAAAATGAGGGTAAAATATATACAAATATGACTGCTTCAATTGATGTATGGATTGTGATAAGAGTTGTATAAGCTTCCTGTAAAATTATTTTTTAAACTGAACTAAACAACAAGAAACAAACAAATAAAAAACCTTGACATACCTGATTTTGAACCATGCAGTACTTTCTGGTTCTATCTTTACAATTACCTCATGATGGCCAATATATAGATTCTCCATGAAAATAATTAAGGGTTTGAAATTCTCATTCTCCATAATGTTATTGATGCTTGTTATGATCCTCATAATAGAACCTTTTGGCATAGTCAATGAATATTTCTGGTATTCTCTAATTTCAGCCATGATCTATCTGATATCAGCAATGATATTTCTCATTTGATGTTCAGCTTGAATTTCTGAATCCAGTTTGAATTTCTGGAAGTTCCTTGTCAATGTTCTGATGCAACTGTTTTAAAATTATCTTCACCAAAATATTATACCAATGTAATATTTTCTTAATTGTTCAATAATTTCTGCAGTCATCTTTCTTTGCAATGGACATTTATATGGATCTTTTTCAATCAATTTTCCAGGAGCTGTATTCCAACTGTTTCAGTACAAACTAGTAAGTGCTTCAAATGTCACATCAATATTTTGAAAGTTTTCAATTGATATTCAATAAATTCCTTCAGCTTTGCTTGTGCTACTACTTGCAATGCACCTTAGACACCCTTCAATACTGTGACTCTCGACTACATAAAAATGCCAGCAATGTCAACATCTGTACAAGTGTGCTTGATAAAATTGAATGATGGATTATCATAAGATTTGTAAGAACTCCCCAATAAAATGATTCTAAAAAGTGTAAAGCATTGAGTTGGAAGAATATCTCAAAATATTCTTAGCAGTGTTGTCAGAGGGAATATACTGTCAACCATATACCCACATACATAATTTTACACAATAAAAATAGAAAGGAACTGGTGAATTTAAAAAGAAAGAATAAAAGTATTTGAACGATGCTGTTTGTGAAAACTACTAAAAGTACCGTGGACATCCAGAAGAACAGAGAAACCTGTGTTGTATGCGATACAGCCAGAACTCTGCTTAGAAACAAGGATGGTCAGCCTTCATTTCCCATACTGGGCATGTTGTCAGAAGAGACCAGTCCCTGGATCAGGACAGTATGATTTGTGGAGTAAAGGGTCAGCAAAACGAAGGAAGGCTTTAAATTCAATGAGTGTCTTATTTAATGTTTTGCCGGACAACACTTCCCTCCCTTGTTGCTGCTCTTGCTGTCAGGTGTCATCGGGTCTGTTCGAACTCACATCAATCCTGTGCACAGCAAACGCCCGCCCAGTGCTGCACCATGCTCACGCTGGTTATGTGTGAGTTCCTCTTTGGAGCCACTGTGTGAGGAAGGGAAAGTTTGTTCCACAAAATTTAAAATGCACTCATTAAACGTCTTCCTTTTTTAAAAAATTAAGCGGCTAACCAGAAGGTTAGCAATTGCACACTGTTATGGAAGAGAATGATGAGGCGTTCTACCCCTGTCAAGCTACCATCTCTGAAACTGATGGAGGCCGTTCTACCCTGTCTTGTAGGGAGTCCTTGAATCAGGATTGAATGGATGGCCGTGAATTTAGCATGGAGTTTGGATCACTAGTCTAACTAAAGATTTCTGGGTGACAAGATCTTCAGAGAGTTTATGCTTGCCTACTAACTATCTGTGAACTCTTTGAATGCACCCTGTGATACGACAAAAGAGAGGCATGGCGATTTATTTTTGTAAATATTATACCAAACAAATCAAAATAAAAAAACCCTAATGCTCTATGGAGCAATCATATTCTGCAACACATGGGAGACAATATGTTAGTATTCAATGTACTGTCATTTTTTACCCTTTTCTTCTTTCTAAATTTCTGAACGATATACTGCATAAAGTAGGCTGCAACTGACATATTTTTTTTGTAGTGCCACAGCCCAAATTAGAAGATTTTGCTTAAAAGATATCAGCTGGTGATTTAAAATAGTTGAGGTACAATCATCATAGCAAATCATATGAGATTACAGTGCAGATCAATTGAATGAAGTTATGAGGTTATTGCAAACTGCAAACTGTGTACATGATGCTTTCTAGAACACTGCTTACTTTCAGTGGTGATGCAAAACAACTAAAGGAGAAAAAAAGAAAGATAATTTCACCAACAAGATTTGATAAATCAAGACTATGGATGAGTAGAACCAAATGGTTATGAGTCAAGGAAAATAATCATATATCTGTATTTGACAGAAACTTTATTTTTGGGAAAGGAAAAAAAATGTGTTCCTTGTTTTTCCTACATTAAGGCAATGTGCAAGGTGATACAGAAGCAAATTTTTTTTTTGGGGGGGTGCGCATCACTGCTCTCTGGCGGTGGGAGTAGGAGGCCCAACTCCACTGCTGGAATTGAACCCCCAGTGTGCCGCAGTCCCGCGCACAACAACTATGCCACCAGGGCTCAGCACCCAGAAGCAAATATTTTGCTGAAGTTAAATTTTATCTTTCATTTTTAAAATCTTTTGTATCTTGAATCAATATTTAATCTGATAACTTATTTCACAATCTAAAACAATTGTTACTATTAAATAAATATATCCTAAAATAAAAAGAATACAATAACCATAAAAATGTCCTAATGGGGGTATGAATTCAATAAAAAATAGGCTAGGAATATTAATGTAGCTTAAAATATGCTTTATATTTTAGTGTATATTAATAGTCAAAGATGCAAATGAAAACAGAGTGCTTAAACTTTAATGGATGACCACTTGACTCTGAATCACATGGTTTCATGTGATAATGTTTATTAGTCAGCAAACAATCACGTACCTGATTTAGAAGTTTTAGGAACTGATGTTCTGAACAGTATAAGTTTAAAGACAAAATAATATATGTTTCGGGGGAGGGAAAATAAAAAATTAAAATTAAAAAAAGATAATATATGTTTCTCTATGTTCAGAAAGAACAATGTAAATTATTTTTATACCAATGAATGTGTCCAGTTAATTTTGAAAGTGGTTATATTTCAGGAGGCACTGAAATATTTGCTTATTTTATTATACATATATTTCCTCCCCCTACAATATTAAGTTATTGTTAACAAAAACCTTTCAATAGAAGAACAAGAAATTGGAATAATATAAAATTATGCAAATCTAGAAGACAATTCTCAATGTTAAGACCTTTTAAAACTTAAATATATAAAAGATCTCATCGATACTAAAATTCAATGTTGTGTCAACTCCCACTTA